>QJNS01000132.1:12924-214108 GCA_004154925.1 Monosporascus cannonballus | reverse complement strand
AATAATAATAATAATAATAATAATAATAATAATAATAATAATAAAAATAATAATAATAATAATAATAATAATAATAATAATAATAATAATATATGTATATATATATATATATATATATTATAGAAATATTATATAATAAGTTGTCAAATTTACAAGCTTTAATAATTTATATTCTTAATACCACGCTTTATATATTTCGTATTAAAGTGATGATATGCACAGCTAGTCCTTATAAGGTGGATTACGATGTCTAAACCTCAATTGGGGTTTGAAATTGCTGACCTTTTGATATTGTGGCTAGCGTCGCACCCTCGTTATCTCACAATTAAAAATAAAAATAATAAAATGGACTATAACTTAATAATATTGTAATACTATTATCATCAAATATAAAACATTATTATCGTTATATACTAAACCAAAAACCATTTTTAAATAACTAAATAATTTATCGTTTTATATTTGCACAATCGGTATAATTCAATTCAATTTAAATTAAAATCCGAATAAAAAATACTTTTATAATAAAATACGGATTATTCGAATATTTAATAATATTATATAGTAATTACTAATGATCAAATACTTTTTTAACAAATAATTAACTATATTTTTCAAAATATTTTAAGATAATTATAATATGTTATTTCGACAATATTTTAATTTTATCGAAATTAAAAAAAGTATGAATAAAATAAATTTATTAACTACTTCAAGTTTTATAAAATATTACTTTATATATAAAACCTCGAATATTTAAAATAAATTAAAGTATATTGCAACAGAATTATAAAAAATAGAAATACTAAAAATTGATTAATTTTTTAAAGAATAGATAATTTTTTAAATTTGCTAATTATTATTGAAAATTTATTAAAAGTGTTATTAAAATCGTAATATAATTATTTATTTTCACATACAAAGACAGTACGAAAGAAGTTATATTAACTATATACCATATAAAATGCGTTATTAAATTAGAAACCGATATATCAGATTTGAGATTAAACGTAATAATTAACTATCGAAATAATTTAAAAATATTATAGTTTATAATTTTAGTATCTACACTTTAAAAATTAAAACAAAATTACGATATATTCCATATTACGCTTATTATAATTATAGCTCTATGTATAATTTTTAGTATATAATATAATATAAAATATTTTCACTTAAAATATATACAAACTATGAAATTGTTACGATAATAATCTAGCAATATAAAAGACTTTGCGAAATATAATTTCGTTATTATCTATTAAACCTTTTGAAAAGAAGTAAAATAAATATTGTAAATAAAAAAGCCGACGTAAAAACACTCCGAATTGTATTAAATTAAATATAACGTTTAAAATATAGTTAAAATTGCAATAAGTTGTCTCACTGAAAATAGTAAATATATTCTAAGAAATTAGAAAATATAACAATATGCTCCATGCTATTTTACAAATAATATAATAATATATTTAAACTATTATTATAATATTTTTAAAAATATGTTTGCTATATAATAATATTAATTATATAAATATTTTAAAGATATTTTTAACTTTTAAAACATTATTTAAACTATATAGTCTTTAATATATAATGAATATAATAAGTGTTATCATAATATAACACTTTTAATAAAATAAAAACGTAACAATATAAATTATATAAAAGAGTAGAACCGCTATTGTACGGTATATTTAAATTTAAGCTATATTTTGTATATTAAGATAATATATGTAAAGTTATTATACAGTATAATTTATACGATATATATTATATTTATTCATATATAAATGTTTATAAAACTTTATGTTTTTTCGAAATTATTTAGTGTTTTTTCCAATATCGTATTGTATATTTATACTTTTAATAGATTTGTATTACACATATAATATGTGCAAATGCTTTTATAATCTTTTTTTAATAATCGATATTTCGATTGAAATGGCTTTTAATTTTGTTATATGGTTTAATAAATTAAATGGTTTAATTAATTCTAATGTATATAAAATACGTTATGTAAAGAATATATTCGATGTTCATTTAATATATTAAAACGCTACAAAACTCATTTATATTGGTAAATTTAAAGTTGGTTTGATATTCCTTTAGATTTACGTTGACTTTGGTAAATTTTAAACAATATTAATTCGTTCTGTTTTACTTTAATATTATTGAAATAAAATAAAATAAAGAGATCTATATATAAAATTGAACCTTGTGTAGGTATATGGTGTTTTTCGTCTTTGATTATTAAGAATTGAATTTTTTAATAAATTATTTTGTAAAAATGATATTAAAATAAAGAGTAAAATTAAAAAGGATAAAATACGATAAAAATTAATAGAAAAACTAATAAAATACCTTTATAAAAGAAATTAATATTATTAAAAATTGAAAATAATACTAATTCTAAAACCTATAAAAAAGAAACAATACAAGAAAAAACAAATTTAAATATAATGCGTCTATTTATAAAACGAATTTCAAAGTGTTTAATAATAAACAGTATATTTAACTTATTTTATTGCAGTTTTTTTATTTTTTATTACGAAATATTAAAACATATATAATTTTTATATAAGCGACTTTTTATATAATACGTTGTTCTTATTATCTTTTAATTATTTATTATATATTTAGTCAAAACGTTTATAATTACAACTAATTATATTATTAGCGTAGGAAATATTTAATAAAAAATATTATTTACACATTTCTTAATTATTAACTTATTGTATTATATATATATATATATTTAGTTATTAAAGTATATTCGGAAACCTTTTAAAAGCCAAAATATTCACGTATTGTTAAAAGAACGCTAAACATTTTATATATTATTATGTAATAATTACGAAGTTATTACGGAATAATTGTTTTATAAATAATTACATATTTTCTATTTTAACATTTTTTTAAAGCTAATTTTTAATATATTTACCTTTTTTCATTTTAATTCTAAAATGTTCAATGAACAACAAACCTTTAGATTTCGATTGAATCGTAAAAAATAAATAATATAATTACGATTTCGTATAATGATGTATTCATTCTTTTTTTTAACTCTGTTTAAATTTTAAGGCCTAAATTTACATTATTTGAATTTCAATAATAGTTTAACGACCACGAAAAGAAAATTCGAATATTAAATTACGAAAACGATTATATTAAAAATAATCGTATGCATAAAAGGCTTTTACAAAAGATTAATCGTATTTATAATTAAATTGTAAAGTTTAATAATTAAACGTTATATTACGTATTTTCCTCGATAATATAAAAAATCTTTTATGTATTTGTTACAGATTAAATTGTGTAATATTTAATAATATTTTTATTATAAGGTTTATAGAAATTATAAGTTTTATAAATTATACATTTCCGATGTATTCGAACACTAAGAAATTTACGTTATTTATTAGTAAGCGAATTACAACCTGGTAATAATTAAAAAGTTTTATATTGGTTAAAGCTTTATGTAATATAAAATATTAAAACAAAAGTAATTTAAATTAGTCTAGTTTCATGACATAATTAAATATTATTTACTAAAAATAAGCGCTTTCGTTATAACTCTATAAAACAAAATATATATTAACTAGTTATATATTTAATTTATATGTAAATATTTATTAGAAGCTATGAAAAAAAATAAACTTAAAAAAATTAAGTTTACAAATATTGATTATAGTTATTTTCGAACTTAAAATAATTAAAAAATAGTTTGGGAAACTATTTTCGAAAATCCCTTTTGACGATTTATTTTTATTTATACAGAATTCGAGAAAATATATTAAATTTTCGATAAAATATTAATTATTTTTTTCTCAGTTACATAAATAAACTTTTAGTCCGATTTTATAAGTAAGTAATATTGTTTTTTTAATAAATTGTTTTACTATGCGGTTATATTTTAATAGTAAGCAATGTATACCTGTTAATCGTTGCACGTATAGTTTTAAACACAACTTCAAGAAGAAATTGAAATATAAAATTATTTTTGAGCATTGTTGTTTTAAAAAAACCTATTACATTACGAAAAAATTAACGTTTTGTAAATTTTAATAAATAATTTAAAAGTTATAATTATTATAAAATTAGAATTATATAATAGATATCATTATATACTATAAAATCTTTTAAAAACACAATAAAAACTTGTTTTAAATATAAGAAAATAAAGTATTATAAAAATTAAAGTTTTTCTATAAAAGTAAAAATTGATAAATATATTTCGAAATTAAATAGTTTTAAAAATATTATATTACGATATACTGTATAATATTCCACAAAATCGGTTAATTATTTTCATTAAAATTTGAATTAAAAATAAAAATTATTTGTCTTATTTTATTATAATATGCGAATATATTATATTATAAAGTTAAATTATAAATTTGTTTAACATTACAAAAGTGAAGCAATATCATTTGGTTATTAAAAATGTTAAAAATATGGATATTGTATTAAGACTTTTGGGATTTTAAAAAGTAAATGCGGTTATTAATTAATTATTATTTATATAAAGATTATAATTAAAATATAACAATATTATAATAATTATGTTAATATATATTGCTTTAAAAAAGGAGTCATTGAATTATCGAAATATTCGTTATACGAATGTGCGATAAATTAATTTAACAAAAAGAGACTTTTATGCGTTTTTCTTATATTTTAAAAAGAAATTTAATATTTCTAAATGTTGTCGGAAAATAATAATAAAAAATTAAGTATAATAATAATTTAATTAAAGTTCTTACATTATTAATTTCTTAAAAGCTTACGTTATTTCATTAATTATATAAAGTGGAGTCAGCTAATTTAAAATAATCGCATATTATTAATTTTAATATAAATGATGTTAAACTGTTTATTGTTTCTTTATATATAAGCGATATTAGATTTAAACGCTTTATATAATTAAATTTATATTAAAAATATATAGAAAATTACGGTTAAAACGTAGTATTAGTGTTTTAAATATTTAATAATATGATTTATTCTTTTTTAAAAATAGTTAAATATGTTTTAAGTATATCTTAATTAAACGGTATTTATTGTAATATATTATTTTGATATATTTTATTTTAATCCTTTAATAATATTTGAAAAGATTGAAAGGATATAAGATATGCATTTATAAATTATTCCAGGAATAAAAATAAATAGGAACTTTGTGTATTTATATATATATATAATTTTAATAATCTTTAAGTTTTCTTTCACTTTTAAGTTTTATAAAATAATATTAAAATAAAAAAGGTTATATTAACATTGTTAAGATATAGTAAGTATTGCAAAGCATTTATAATATTCAAATATTTTATATTTTATAAGACTTTATAGAAAATGTTTTAGAAATTCGATAAAAATCTTCGTAGCTTAAACCAATTAATTTCGCCAAAAGATTATAAGTATTGTATAGCTATATCTTCGTAAAAAATTAACATCTTAAATATTTTATATAACTCGTATAATAAGAAAAATATTATAATATTTAAGAATATTTATATTTGGGAAAATAAAATCCCAAGAAATCTTAGCATTACGAAAAACAACGACTTATTAATTATCGGAAATACTCTTAAACAGCAACATTATTTTAGTAGTTATCTCGAAGTTTTTATTAAAGCTTTTTAAATTATATTAATTTTAAGTATTTATATAAGAAAGTATAGTTTAACGAAAATTAAGTGAAACACTTGAAGTATTTTATTACGATAAACATTATTGTTAAGTTTATATATAAATTTCTTTTCATTTAATAAAATATTAAAAACATTTATTTTATTATAGTACAATAACTATAAAAAAACCTTACAAAGCGATATAAAAATGTTAAAAGAACATTCAATATAAAAATATTTTAATTAAAAGTCGGATTTACGAATATATATAATTTTATTGAAAAATGTATAAATATTTCGTTGAAAATAAATATATCTATATTCGAAAATAGAACGAAGGAAAATATGTTTTTAAAAAAGTTTTTAATTAGAATTATGAGTTTTAAATTAATTATTATATAGTAATAACGTATGACTAATATTATTTCAACGATATTACTATCGAAAATGATTTCATTAATTATTTTGATTTTTAAGTTATATTTTGAAAATATAAAGTCTTTTAAGAAAACTCGAAAAAGAAATTTAATAAAAATATAAAATGAAAGAATATTTACAACGTATTAAAAGTAATGATCTATTAAAATATAAAACGGTAACTTATATATTATATATTTCGGATTTAGATAACAAATTTATTAATTAGTATTATAATTCTTTATATTAAGTTTTCTATATTATAAAAAACGTAAAAACGAAATATGAAAAATTATTTAAAAAACTCTTATAATTATTAAAACTTTCAAGTGGTGTTATATCGATTTTACAGAAACTTTATTTCGTTATCGATTTTCAATCGTTTATTTAAGGCAGTTAAAATAGATTTTATTACAAATTTCACGTTAGGTATATGGCCGTATAACGATAAAAATATAACGTTATTTTCGTTACAAAAAATAAGATAAGGAAATAAACATATTGTATTACGATAATAACGAAACTTATTACTAATAATTTAATCGACATGTTATTTAATTATATTTTGAAATCAAATGATATTTTTAACAATATCGTTCTAAATATAGAGTTTATATACTAATACTTTTTAGAAATTCTTTGTAAATGCGAAATCAAATATCAATATATTAAGCAAAAATCAAAATTTTGGTATTACGAATTAATAATCGTTTTATGAATAAAAATAAAATGTAAAGTATATTTTTAGTACAATTCTATTATTATTGTAAAAATCACATATTTATTAGTATTTATTAAAGCTTTACCAATCTTATAACGATAAACCAATATACAAATTAAGGTTATAATATAACTAAAATACGAAATTTCGTAGACGGTTTTAAAAAGATTATTAACGAAAAAAAGGAAAAGTTATTAAAAGTGTATTTACAAAATACGCGTTTTTTTAAAAAGACGTGAAAACAGTTCGTAAAAAGTTATATTAAAAATGTAAAATATGAAAATACAAACTGAATACGGATAGGACTCTAAGTCGTTATAAATTAATAATAAAAATATATAATTATCCGTAATGAACTTAACAACTAAATAGGTTATAAATAAGTAAAAAAATATATATTCGCGAACTTAAAAAATAAAAAAGAAATTAGGTATATAGGCACAAAGCCTTTTTAAATTTATCAAAAGTAATATATTTAAAAGTCGTATAGACTTTTTCCCGGTAATTCTTTCGCTGTATTAATTACCCTATTACGAATTTTCGCGCATTGTAACGTCTAAGAGTTTAACCAATTATTAAACCTAAGTCGTACGGGTTCATGTTAAAAGAAGTATCGTGTGATTTTAAGCAATAAATATAATAACCAGTTACATTCCGTCATACTAAAAGTATTTTAAGTAACGAAATATTGTTATCAGCTATTACTAATTAATTATAAATTTAACGAACGTATGTATTTTGATTTGGTTTATTAATTTGTTATTATTAAATTAATAATATGGCTTATAAAGTTACTATTAGTAAATTAATAATCTGTAACATAACGTAGGTTATATAAATTTCTTAATTGTTTCTATTAAGACTATTTGTAGAGGCCGTAATTTGTTAAAACGTAATATAATATCCTTTTTTCTAAAAGCTTTACCTTTAAGACGTTTTCGTAATAAGCTTTCCGCTTTTTTAATTATATTTGGTTATATTTCTAAACGCTATTTCCGTAAAGCAGATTAACGTTATACTGTAATTAACTTAATTAAAATAAAAAGTTTCGAATCTATGACATATTTCTCTCGTGGTGTTAATAATTTGTTTTACCAAATAATAATAAAGGTTTTTTGTTATCAAGAATATATCCGTTGTCATTGATTATATAATATAACAAGTAGTTTTATTTTTATAATTAATTATCACATTGTGAAACTTCGTTATTTATAAAGTTTTAATTATCGAAAAAAGGTTTATTTGATTTTTTTATCCAGTTATTCCGTATCCGTCGTTAAAAGCCATAATAATAAATATAAATTATTAAATTTATTGATCGGAATTTTAATTCATAAACGAATATAATAATTTTAAACACTGTAAAACGGACACGGTAATAAAGATATAGGTTTTTAGAAGTATAAATATAATTAATTAAAACTTTCTTAATTTGTAAATGTTATTTTTATAAAACGTTAATTAAAATACAATTTTAAATTCTATTATTATTAACAACAACCTTATAATAAGTATTAAGTATTTGTCAGAATTTTTAAAAATATCTAAATATTTTCGAAATTCGAATAACTTTTTTTAAATTAAATATTAATTGAATCTCTGTTTTTCGTATATTTATAATATTTTGTAGTTCTCACGTAATTTGGTTTTTCATTTTTCATTTCTTTTATTTTTATTTTAACAGAAATAATACCCGCTGCTAATTGGAACAAAAAATAGGAAAGATTAGGTAGATTTTATTTTTTTAATAAGAATTTTAGCTGGTAATCATTTTTAAAAATTTTTTAGTCATTTTATATGAGCCGATAATTTCAAAATCGAAACTGTTGCTAATTTCGTTTATTTATATGCCCTTTCTAACCAAATAAATTATTTCTCTTTTTTAATTTTCTTTTATTATAATACTTCTCGATTTTATTATTTGTGAATTTTAATTAATATTTTAAATTTTAATATAAATATTAGTTTAACGCTAATAAAATCGATATATATATTTTTATAAATATTACATATAAAAATAATATTATATATTAATTGCAGAATAAATATGTTTAATCTGAACTCTGTTATAAATAATATAATATTTTAAATACGTTTTTAACGCTTAATTTAACCGTTTCATATATTTGTTTATTTACGGTTTTAATAAATTAAATAATTTCATACTTTTAGTTAATTTATATTGTAAAAGTTTATTAAAATTTTAAAATTAACATAAAATTGTATTAAAAAACAGTTTCGTATAATAAGATATATGTAATAAAAGTGTTTTTTTCAAACAATATGCTATTTATTCGGTATAACTATTTTTTAAATAAAATTATACATAAGCAAAGTTTATAAATCTGTCGATGATTAAGAAAATGTTATTATAACATATTTTCATAATTAAACTTTTAAATAAAACAAATCTGATTACAAATTTGATATCTTTATAGTTTAATTTTATTATAAAAATTATTTTATTATTCATATTTTAAAAAATCATTTTTATTTTAAGAAAATAATATTTTTGTTAAAATTATTTAACATTTTGTAATTTCTTAGGTATTTATATAATTAATATTTATACATATTATATTTTAAACATATTTTGACAATTTATAGCTTATATATTTTCTTAGTAAATCTTGATTATATATTTTTTACAATCTTTAACATATATTGTAAAATATATCTATATTAGCGTAATTTAGCGAAATATAAATATTTTCTAATAACAGTACTTAATCTATTTGATTAATTTTAAGTATATTTTTTCAAAAATTGTATTCTTTATTTAAAGTATTTGTTTTACCGCTTTTAGAGTTTTTTTATAAATAATAAAAAAATGAAAGTTTGTTATTTTTTTACGTATTATAATCATAGTTTTGTAAATACTGAAATCGTAATGAAATAAAGAAAATATTAATAATTTAAATAAATTTAATTCAAATAATATTTCTTAAAAGAATCTGAATTTGTGAAACGTTACAATAATAACTATAAATTTAGTATTTAAAATAACATAATTATATTCGGTTTTTATAAGTTTTAGGATAGAAATACAATAAACTATAATTTATTTTACTTATTTCGTTTTCGAAATTTCGTATTTGACGTAAATTCCGAAATAGTGGTTTTTAATGCAATACTCTGTATTGAAATATATATAATTAATATTAATTCGTTATTACTTGTAACATTATTTTTTAACCTTTGTTTATTTATAATTTGTATTTAGATATTTTTAATAAAATTCATTAATATTTTTACAAATTTACTAAAACTTTGGATAAATTGTTTATAATAAATAAAAAATAGAAAAACGATTTAAATTCTGTTAATTAAATTTAAGATTTTATATTGTAAAATAACAAGAATTTTTCGGATTGAGTTTAATATATTTTAAAGTAATAATATAAGCGTAATATTGTATTCTTTTATTTTGGGAAATATTTCTTTTCATAGTAAATAATAATTTAACGTTTGAAAAAAGTTTTAAAAATTTAGAAATATATTTTATATATATTTTTGGCTGTTTCGAATAAATGAAAGTATGACTAAAATCATAATTATTAACGTTTTCGCAAAGGTTTATCAATATATAATCTATTATTCTGTAAAATATATTAATATATTTAAATATTTTATATTTGGTTTTAAAAATCATTTTTCATACTTATTTTTACTAATAAATATTATAAATTGTTTCACTTTATATAATCCAACATTAATATAAAACATAAAAAAATATTCTATTTTGAATAATAATATCGTTTACTTATTAATAATGAATTATGAATTATAATATCCGATTTTTTTAAATAAGAGAAATATAAAATATTTTATAAAATCTTTCGAAACTCGAATTTATATCTTTTATAACTGATTTCTTAAAAATATTTTGAATATACCTTATTTAGTTTCGTTTAAATTATAAATATGATAAGACTTCGTAAACGGTTTAGTTTAAAATTATTATATAAATGTTAATAAACATTTCTAAAAACCTACATAAAGTGATAAAATTATAATAATATCTTAATTTAATTCTTTGGTATTTACGATCGTTATTTTGAATTATTACTTAATTACTTGAACTTTATTTTAATAATAATAATGTATTGTATGTTTCTTTTACATTTCTTTTTCTTTTTATATTTTATATTTTAAATAAAGTAATATTTCTAATATTTTCATTCCTATACTTATCGCTATTTTTAATCGAAGATTAAAATTTTGGTTTTTTTTTTACTTATTAACGGTATGTAGAGCGAATATTACCTAGTTAACGTTTTTGTTAGTTAAGATTCTACACAAGTATATTTATAATATTATTAATATTAATTATTTGGGCTTGTTTATAAATCAAAATTTCGAAAGAATTAATTGCGTATTAAACCCCTTCCTTATCGTAAGTAGAATCTTAATTTTCGGCAATTATAATCATATAAAAGTTTAATTTATTTATTCTAAATAATTTAAAGGCATGTATTAATTTTACTGCAATTTAATGTTTATTTAAATTTTCGAATTTCATTATTACGGTGTATAAATACCCATTAATTTATATAGTCAAAATGCTAAAGTTGTTAACGGTTTTTATCGTTGCGTTTAAACCTTTTGAAAAGCTCTTTTTAATATTTTTAATTTTATTATTTTATCACCTTTTTATAAATAATCTTTTCAATTTGTCTTTAAATTTCCTAAACAAATTTTGTAAGCTTTTTTTAATATATTAAATTCTTATAGGTGTATAGTTTGCAAATTTGTTTATTTTTTAAATTATATCAAATATTTTAATTAATTTATATTTTGGTATTTTAATATGTAGTGTACTTTCTGTATAGCATATAACATTTTATTAATTCTTTATCATTGGTTTTATTTAAAATAAAATGTTTAAATATATTATGAAACTTTTTTTACCTTGTTTTAAAGAATGGATAATAAACATTAATTTAAAATAAAGGTGTATAACAACCTTTTAATAATACTCTTTAATTATATATTTAATGAAAAGTTTTACGAATTTACCATTATATTAATCGTAAAAGTAAAAAAATTGTTTTTAACCGATATTGTTTTTTAATATGATTTTGTAAAATACTAGTTTCCAAATATTCATATTCTTATTATTCTATATTATTATTTCATGTTTAACTCAGAAAATCGAATTTCTTCTGGTATTAGTATATTATACGTTATTAAATAAACTCTTTTTTCCATTTAGTATATATTAAAAACTTTGGTTATTTGCAATTTATAGTATTTAGCTTATTATATTAATTAAAAATTCCGCGATAAATACTTTTTGCGTATTTTTATTATTGTTTGAATTAACCCTTGACAAGGTATTTTTATTTTTCTAATTTATTTAAATCAACTCTTTAACTTTGAGGTTTTAACATTAAATTTAAATTTAATTAACAACTTTATTATTTTTTATTTAGGTTCATATTACTTTTTAATATAAATATTTAATTTTCTTATCGTAAAATTTCAATCTTTAAAATTCATAAGTTTTATATTTTTTACCTTTTAGAAGTAAAACATTTATCTTAATCTTAAGTTTGTATTTAAATAATATTTAATTACATTAATTCTATTAAATATTTAAAAGAATTACTTTTATATCGAAACATAGTAATATTAATCATATTCCCCAATTTAATGTTCTATTTATTTCTAATACTTTTTATACGTTAAATATATCACTTGTTATTGATATTAATTATTATAATGATATAATTTAATAAAAATCTAAATTAATTTATTAAAAACTGCTTTTTATTTCTTTTTAAAATAATGAAAAGTTGAATTATTAATATCCTTTTATTTTTAATTTCGCTTTCAGGTTAATTCAATTTACGTATTACGATTAATAAAAATGAATATCGTTTATTACAATTAATAAATTTAAATGTTAAGTTTTATTTTTTAGTTTATATTTTCGAAAAACTTTAAGAGTACTTCTTTAAATTATTCTTAATTATTATATATTTATGTTATTTTAAGGTTTTAATTTTTCCAACGCAAAACTATATTTTCTTATTATGTATTCGATTTTAATATTTTTATTCTCAATAAACTAATTTACTATAAATTCAATTTAAAAAGGGAACGTAATAAATTGAATAAATATTTTAAGAACGTTTTTAATATTATATTAAAAATAAACATAATTTTGTAAAAGTAGTATTAAATAATTCAAATTTAAATAAGTTTAAAAATAATATAAACTCTTAATAAGATATAATAAAGCAATGTATTTTTTTAAAAAAGCATTATCGAATTTTGCGCCTATTCTGGAACTTTTCGTAAACCTTTTAAAATAATTTGAAAAATTTAATATTTTGTTTTTCAAAATAAATAAAATATGTATTTAAAACATTTAATTATTGAAAGTATTTCCTTTAATTAAATGAAGTTATTTTCGTTTTCGTCTAAACTTATATATTTATTAAAAGATTTATAAATTAATTAATAATTAATAAATATGTTGTTGAATTAAGAATTATAATTTATAAGAATTCAAGTTTTAACTAATTAATAAACGTAAATAGACCGGATTTAGATAACTAAAAATATTTTAAATAATAAGTTTTTATAATAAGTTATTATTTTGTAATTATGTATATAATACACCTATATATTTTAACGTGATTTATTAACTTATTTTTAATAAATTCCTAATCCGGCTTACTGGCTTACTATTAGTAAGTGGGTGATCCGTTACATAACCTAACCTATTTGATCTTCGGAGCTGTTCCGATTACGATAGTTTTTGGAGGCCGTTACTTATTAAGACGTAATCGAAATATATTATTTATTTATAAAATATATATAAATCATATTTCATTATTAAGTCTTGCATATTTCTCTTCATTGTAAAGTTAATATAGCCGTTTAATAAGAATTATTACTTAATTATAAAATTTATAAAAACGGTTATATTAAATCTTTAAAAATAAAGAATTAAAAAACTCTTTGTTAAATACTAAAAAATCCGCGAATTATTAAAAAAGCGTTAAGTATTTTAAACGTTATTTTTATGTAATAATTACCGAGGTTATTACAGAGTAATAGCATTGTAAATAGCTCTTCTCTTTTTAAAGAAAAGGGATCAGTTTTAAATTAGTTATTAATGTACCTCTATAGTTTATTTTACTTCGATCTTAAAATATTTTAAAAAACGATATTTTCTAAAAAACGTATGTTTACGTGAGCTATAAAAATATTAATAAGAATCAAAAAATACAGCAATAAATAAATAAATTATATATAAGATAAATTACTTAATTTCAAAAGTGTTTAACTTCAACGTCTCTACTTACTTTAAATAGCACCGATACGCTAAAAGCCGAAATTTTAAATAATTCGTATACCAGATTAACGGCTTAAAATGCGTTGTTTCAAACTGTTTAGCTTTATGGAAAATATATATAGATTTATATCTTATATTTCTAGTTAGGTTAGATATGTAGAAAATCATTATACAATATAATATTTAATTTTATTTTATGTTTCTCTTTCTATTTTCATTATTTTAAAGAAATCTTTATTATATAATATCAATCTTTTCGCATATCTGTAATTATATACGCCGTTTTCTAAAAAAAAAATAGTCTAAAGTAAAAGATAACAAATTTATACCTGCTTATATATATTATCCCGGCGGTTGTATTTATATTTTTAAATGCGAATACGATATATATGGGGATATTTGTTTTTATTTTGAAAATTATAAACCTGTAGTTAAATTTCGAAAGTTTATTACAGCAATAATATATTTTTAAAACTATTAAAAAGAGTTGCTTAAAAATAATAAACTTTAATCTTAAATAAATTGAATAATTTAATATATCTGTTATTATACGTATTAATAATACGTACTATAAATTCTACTATTTAGATTTGTTTAAAATATTCGAATTATTAGTTAAACACGATTTTAATAACTGTTAGAGATTTAGAAAATCCATAAATTATAAAAAAGACGCTAAGAATTTTGTGTACTATTTCTACGTAATATTGTCGAGGTCGGTGTAAAGTAATTACTTTATAGATAATTGCTTTCTTTTTCTTTAAAAAATCAAAAGAAAGTTTTAAATTCTTTTCTAATATAATCGTATTGTTGCTTTTATATAATTCATAAAATATTTGATATTTTTTTAAACGTTAATAATATTATATTTACCTATATTATAATTCAATATATCGATATTAAAACTATAAATGATTATAACCGAAACAGTAATATAATTTTAACAGTTAACAAGTTTTTTATAAAGACCTTACTTTATATTATATTTTCTGTTTCCAAATTTATATATAAAACGACGAAATTATGATTTCGATACTTGTAGATAAGCAGATGTCGCTTTATATACAATATATATTTTATGTTATAATATATTATATATTATATATATATTAACTGTACATATTGTTAGTCAATTATACTCTCTTTAAAATATTATATACAATGTGTATTATATAAATCATATTATGTGGTAATTTTTATAAATTCTGCTGAAGTTAAAAGATAATATTTAACTTGATATCGTAGTTATAAGTTTATTTTAAATAAAGTAATTAAATTTCAAATGCTAACTGTTTTGAAAAAAAAAGATTGTCGGCAATATTATTTATTGATATATTAAGGTAACATTGTAAGAGAATTAAGTTTTCATATATTTTCAAAATATATAATTTTGATTTCAGTATTCTATCCGTTTTTTAAATTATAAATATTTTTATTTTGTGTTAATTTTTAACGTATTATATCACTTTATCAAATATGTTATTTTATTAAACGCTTTTAAGTTCATTATAGTCTGTATATTAGTTGATTTGAAACAATTGAATTAAAATATATTATATTGATATTAACTAATCAAAGACTAAATATCGACTGTATTTTAAATTGAATATATATATATATATATATATATGAATTTTTTATATTTTTTTCAACTTTAGAAACCCGACTATAGATATTATAAAATATTAGAATAAAAGATTAAAACGAGCGTAAAGTAACGTCATATTTAATTTTTAAAATATAGAAACGATGGATTAAATAACGATTATAGACGATATCTTTTATATATATATATATGTATATGTGTTTGTTCTACGTTGTTAAAATACGAAACTTTGACGGTAGTCGTTATTAGAAATTATAATAAAAGTCAGAACGCGGTTAAAGAAATAAAATGTTTAATTCGTAAAATTTACTGTTAATTAATAAAAGGATATTCATCGACGATATTTTAAATTCATATATATGATTATTTTCTTCATATATTTTTAAGATGCGAATAATAGAGACAGAAAATTAAAATGCGTTTAAATTAACATTATATTTAATTAAAAGATTTTGGTATTAATTTGAAAAACGATAATTGATAAAAACACTAACTACAATAATTTGACTAGTCGGTGTTAATTAGAAGTATTATATATAAAGAATTTTAATTAGGTGCTGCGAGTATTATAAGTGCTAAAAGTCATCTAATAAGGTGCTGTATTCGATAAGATGATATAGTATATTATTTATTTATGTTTTAATTTTTAAGAAAGTATTAATTATTATTGTTATATCGTATTATAACTTTAGTTAATTATTTAAATATTCCTAATATACTTACTTTTATCATATTTGTATCCTATTTTATATTATTATCACCAGGCTTTAATTTATTTATTTATTTTCCAAGCTTTTCGTAAATCCTTTTTATTTACATTCTATTACATTGTCATTTATAATATATTATGTATTATTAGTAACTCGGAAATACATTTTAAAAATTAAGTAAAAAGTAATAATTTCTATTTTTGTATTACATTAAGTTTAATAAATAGAATCTTTTTAAATAAATATAAGTCGAGAAATTACATACTTATTAAGATCTAATAGTTTGCTTTAAACTAAAGCTTTAGGGAATTTCAATATAAAACTTAAATTGTTCGTGTAAATATTACATATTAATTAGTATATTAAAAATATTACGTATAATACGTTTGTTTAAATTATATTCTATTATAATCTTTTAAATTTTCAGCATATGTTAAAAATGCGGTCTAAATACCAACAGATCCTTATTAAACTCATTTTTTAGAAATTATTTTACAATATTTACATACTAATATATAGTAATAGAATTAAAAAAATTGATAAAGATTTTTAATACGTACGGTATTTTTTATTTTATTTTCTTATACAACTTTTTCCAATTGGTCTTTTAAAACCCTCCTAATTTTTATAGTTATTCATTCTTTACTTTTATTTATGAATTAAAATTTAAATTAAATTGTTGATTGGATATGAATTTAACTTGAATAATATTACTTTTGCTAAGTTGTTTATGTAATTAATATAATATATTATTTGCACCGACTTTAAAAATATAAAAGCTTATCCGACACTTGGTTGTATTTTATAATAATAAATTGAAATAAACATTTAATAACGTAATATATTATATCAAATAAACGGATTTCTTTTCATCTATCGTATATATAAAAATTTTTATAAATATACGCATTATATCCGTATTTCTCGTAATCGTTATATTTTGGTCTTTCTTTTGTTTTAATTTTTACGACAGTGTTTAACCACTATTAATTTAATTTTTTATCACTTTTTTCCTAGCCAACAACTTCTATTTTCCATTTAATAGTATTATCTTTTTTCTAAAAAAGGCTTATTTTGAATTTTGTTACATTTTCTTAATAGATAATTCCCTTTGTATAATTAAGTAATTACATTTTAAAAATAGGTTAAATAATAGTAATATATTACGTTCTATTAAAAAATATATCTATTTTATTAATTTTATTAGCTAATTAACTTGATAAATATTAATGTTTAGGAACTATATTTTATCGTAATGTTTTCTAAACTTTTTAAATGCTTTTATAAACCATCAAACCGATAGAAATCAAATATAGCGCAGGTGGTATATATATATTTTAAATTCTAAAAATATTATGAAAATTAAAAAAGAAAAGCCGGAAGTTGTACAAAGCCGGATTGAATATAATCGAATATTATCACCACTGTAAATATGGTATAATAACCACGAAAAAGAATCTCTAATAATAAAATATAATAATTTCGTTTGAAGTTTTTAGTAAAAAGTAGATAAGTTTTAAACTAACAATATAAAATATTTCGAAAGGTTAAAATCGATTAAAAAAATAAACAAGTATATAGAGTGTCGTAATATCATTTGTTTTATAATACTTTTCGAATATTATTAAATATTAATTTTCGTAACTGTTTTAAATAAAGAAACAGTTCAACGTTTCGTATATATTCGAATATATTTATCGCAATATTAAGTTTATTTTATATTTAGTTAAATTTTATTCAGTAATTACTATTTAAATTAGCTTTCTAATGATCTAATAATAATCTTTAATATTATGACAATTTAAAAAGGTATTTAGACACTGCCATAATAAATAAAAACAAAACCTTCTTTTATATATTAATAATATAAATAATTATAACATATTTTTCATTGCGTTATTTCGATGATTTAAATTATTTAAATCCTTTTCATATTTATAATTATTATCTATATTGTTATAAAAAGAACTGATTAGAAAATTTGTTTTCTAGACGTTATAAATATTCCATTTTATAATACTATATTAATTAATTATGCCTCTAGTATATTTTAACTATTTTCAAAATTTTTGTTATATTTGGCGAAATATTTCTTTTATTGATTTTTAGAACAAAATATATTTAAGTATATGTTAGTCGTTTAATAAAATTTAACTTTTAATTAATTTTACTGTATACTATAACAAGTTAACTTAGCAGTAAATTTGCTTTGTTTTTAATAGATTATAATTCAATAAAAAATGTTTACTTTTTTAAATTAAAAATTCGTATGCTAATCGATTTTTCTTTTTCGATTAGCTTTAATTTTTATAAATTGGAAATAATATTAAATGAAAACGATATACCTTAAATTCGAGTTTTAAAAGCCTATAAAGAAATAACGTATATAAAAACAAAACGTTTACAATTAAGTTTCGAATTCGTTGAATCTAAAAAATTAAAGAAATTTATATCTTTTTATAATACGTTTTATATTTTAACAAGTAAATAATAAGTAATTAAAAAATTAAAAGTTAAAATAATTACCAAGAACGTTTAACAAGCTTATATATTGTAACGAACCTGTTATATATCCACCCGGAGGTATAAGCACTATCCGAAATAGGGTCTTGATTTGTAGATAGTAATAAAGCGAGAAATACTTTAATAGTTTGTTCGTTAAAAATATTTACGTACTTTTCCTACAGTAAAAAACGGCTGCCTTTAGTTATAGGCTTATATTAATAATCAAGGAGCGAAACTAAGTAGGTAGCTATTTACAAAAAAATCGATTCGTTATATATCCGTTTTTTTGTAAGTAAGTGTGTCGTGGATCTATGTGATCTACGTAATCTATGTGATCTAGTCTCAGATTACTTAAATCACCTAGATTAACTAGATTACTCTTAAAGGCCAAGCCTTCTTGTCCGTAGTTTAGCCGTGATAGGTCCGCGCTAGGTCTTCAAGGTCGGTTTCTTAGAGATAGGAACCTCTGTTCCTGTTACATATATTTAACGAACTTATATAAAACGTTGTAAAATAAACTTAATTTATCGAACAGAAAAAAATATAAAAACTACAACCGATATTGGGTTACTTATAATTGAAACTTAATAATCATTTTATTAAGACAATTACATTTAAAGATTTAAAAGTTTTTTAATATTTTATTTTCTACGAATTATATAAACTAAATTAATTAAACTCTTATAATACTTTTTATATAAATCTTTTAATATTTCGTTAATTTTAATAACAAAGTAATTTAATAAAAACAAATCTTTTACTTCAGTTTTTAAATATTATAAATATCTTTTTATTTTCATAATTCAGTTAAATCGGTGCTATTTAAAAATTAATAAAATATTTAACATTAGTTTAGGTATTGAATATTATATTAAAAGAAAATATTATAACTATTTAAGAGTTCAAAATTAAATTAACAGTTAAAAAGTATTTTTAATTTTTATTTATAATTGTATTAAAATAGAGCAAAAGTTAAATTAAATATGTTGACTTAAACTGTACTATATATAATATAATTTAAGTATTCTTATTATCTTAGTTTGAAATGAAGCAGTGTTACCTACCTATAGATATATATATAAATCTAATTTTAGTTTTTTTGAAGCTGTTAAGCTTGTAAAACTGTCGTAAAAATAAAATATATATATAACAAATTGTTTTAATATTCGATATTAGTAGCCGTTATATATATATATATATAACGTAATTCTTTTAAAACCGAGCATCGTTTAACAGGTCGTTTTTATCTTTTTTTACGTTTTTAAGTAGCAGTTTATAATAATAGTAACTATACGTTATAAGCAAGAATATATAACATTGTATATAATAGAATACGTTTATACTCTTTTTTAAAAATTATATTATTAATAGTAATCTTAGTATAAAGCGACGCAATATTTCTTTAAGTTTTATTATTGAATTCACTACCAAGAAAATTTAGGCTTTAAAATAATATTAAGGAATATTTAAAGCAAATATAATTTGTATTATATCTAGTGCTAAAATTAAGCCTAATAAACATTTACATTTATATACATATATAGTAAACCTATGGAAAACTTTCGATTTATTTATTTAAAAGTTCAAATATGATATAAACCTTTTGGTAAAATATTGTTATTAACAGATTTAATATATCTATATCGAAACCGCTAAATTTAAAATATATTTATTTTGATAATAATTCGAGTATATATTTTACCTCAGAAATAATATCAAACTATATAATATATTTAAAAGCCATAAAAGTTAATAGTTTTATTAGTTAACATTTATAAAGCTAAATATATAACCTAATGGAATGCTACTAAAAAGTTTAATATTGAGTAGTGTATATTAGTACTTGACTAATAGTTCAAATATTAATATAATAATAAATAATTTAAAAAATGATATTTAACTATAAACTGTAAAAGATTACACAAAAAAATGAATATTGTAAACTAGTAACACATTGTTATATATAATCTTGTTTTATTAATAAAAGTATTATAAAAAAACTGATGTATATTACATAGCTCTTTAAGTATATTTCGTTAAAACTTTTCAAAATATTTAAGTAGCCATTTGTTTAACATCTTAGAAACAAATAAAACATAATTATGATAAAGTAATAGATTAAATTCATATTTCAGTTTTGTGAATTTAAAATAGAGTATTTATTACAAATATAATATGCTATAATAAATAACTATATAGCCAATCAATTATACTACGTTTATATTATTTTAATATAGAGTATATATATATATATATAGTTACGGTCGTTATACATAGCGGTTTTAAAAATAAATATATATAGTATATATACTTTAGAATAGTTTTAAAACTTGAAATTTAGTTTCGAAAAAACGTCTACATTTCTAGTAAATGGCGAATATTACTAATATTTTTCAGGCTTTTTTATATTTGAAGAATAATTAATATTAAAACTATTAGATTAATAATAAATACTTTTTGGCCTATTTACTTATTTATATATACTGTATTAATATATTGTAGTTTTTATAAAATTATATAACATAAGGCATAATTAGTAAAACAGTTATGACGTATCCTAAAAAAAGTCTCTTTAACTTCACTTTACGGTATAGCTTTTTCTATACAAATTCCGCTTTGATAGTGAAGTGGGGCGGGATGTTACACTCGTTATCAGGCTCGGCTGATCAGAAAGCCCGAGTTTTGCATGTATATTAACAAGTTCTTTTTCGCCATGGGTTCAACCACTAGGTATTACCAGCGACTATTACCATTTAACATGACTTTTGTTATTTTTTAGTTATTAAGGTTCAACATTATTAATATAATCGGATTAAGTTTTTCATTTTCGATAGTCTCATTCCGTACCGTGACATAAAATAGTTATCCGTACTAATCAAAACTAATTTTCCTTATATCAATTTATTTGGCTACCAAGGAAAGGAAATTGGCTTTAATTAATTGCCGAAATAACTTTCGATATTTCCGATTAATATTAGGAAAAAAATAATGTCTTAATTAGAAATGCAAATAATTATACTTACAGTTATAAAAATGCAAAAACGCATATTGGGTTTTATAAAATAACGACATTACGAATAATCGATAATAACAAAGCGATTTTAAGATATTATTAATTAAAAGGGATATTTTGGAATTTAACGTTTATAAAACTTTATTCAGCGTTAAATTTTTAATAAACCGATTTCGGAAAATCATATATTTAAAAATATATAGATTTAAGAATATAAATTATTTGCGCATATTTTAAACCGATGGCATAATTTAAGATATAACGTGTTTCTTAAAAATTGTTATTTGATAAAATAAAATTCAGATTTTTAAAAATAAAATAATAAATATGAATTTAATTAAACTCTATTGCCAAAAATCGATTTATTCGAATTTGGAAACAAAAATGCGTTATTAATAACGTATTTACCTAAATTTTGAATAGATTAATATTAAAATTACGCCGTTATATTTAACTATATAAATTAAATTATCAATATAAGCAGAAAAAGAAATAAGGTTATGAAATTTATGATTTCGTTTACGAAAAAAAATTCGAAAAAGGATTAATACTTCTTAATATATTTAGAAAAATATAACTAACTTATTAAATAATATATTTTAAAATATTTTCCCCTTAATAAGCCGGTATTTCAAATAGGCTTTATTTAAATATATTTTTTGAGATTCGTTAATATTAATTAGTAGGATTATTCTGGCGGTAAAATTAATAATAAAAGTATTAATTATAAAATTGAAAAACACTTACTCCGATATATACCGCCAGTAATATATGAATCAAAAGAAATAGGTTTGCTTATGTAAAAAAAAAGGGCGATATTTTTATTATAATTACAAAAAATTCAAAAAATATAGACGAAAGTACCAAACGCCTTACATGCCCTTATATTTACGTATACGAATAATAGCTTTAAATTATTAAAATATGTTAATCTTAAATTATTTCTTTCTAACTAATAATTTCCGTTAGGATTTAGCCGATTTGCTGGAAATCCGTCGAAATGATTAAAGATTGCGGCATAATAAAGGTTATTACCTGCTCTACAATTCCCTACTATTTAAAAGGATTAAAGTCTAGCATTAAACATAATTAACCGTTACCGATTATCTGAACTTAAATACGAAAATAAGGTTAATAATAAGTTATCTTTAAGTAATTTTATTAGTTTTTTAAAGTTTATTATAAACGTAATTAAAGGACGGATATCGGAAATACCGGAAATTATTAAAAAATTATGAAGAGAATAATAAATTTAACTTATTTAAATTTCATCATAAATGTTTACTAAATTTATAATATTTATTTTTAAGAATATACCTTTGGAAGTTTATAATTAATATGGATACTGATTTCCGATAAGTATTATAAATAAATTTACTTTTTTTATAATATTATCGAATATATTTACTTTTTTAAATTTCCGTCTTTCTGGTATTACAATTATTGACTAATTTAAAAATGTCGACAGGTTATATTAGAAATATAAATTTATAAAAGCAGAAATAATTAATAAGTTGCCTTATTAAATAAATAATTTTTGTATAAAAAATCAAATTAAAATTGTTTTTAAAAGCGTCATTATTTAGGATAAGGCGGTTAAAAGTATTTTGAAAACTTTTAAATTATAAAACCTAAAACGGCCACGGATTATTAAAAATCGATTATAAATATTAATAACGCAGGTTTAACGTAATATACTTAATTAGGTTCATAAATATTACTTGAAAAATATTGTTCAAATTTCCAATATTATTAAAAAATTAAGTTTAAAGGCAAAATTACAAATAAAAACGAATATATCGAAAATTTATTAAAAGATTTTGAGCTAGCTACTTCGAAAAAGTTTTTGATAACTTATCCATAAAATTTAAGGATATATATATAACGCCTTATAATATCGTAATAACATTAATTAGAGATTAGGTTTTTAATAAAGTGGGATTAATTAAATATAAAGGGCGAAAGCAATTATTAAATGCGGTTCATTTCGACTTTAGGTAAATAAAAAAAATACGATAATAAGACCTAAAGCCTTTTCGATAAAGTAGTCTTAGACTTAAGTCTTTTTTATCGGCAAAACGTAATCAGGTATTGGAAATTATTAATACCTTACAGAAATTAAAAATTACTTAAATACAATAAATTTAAACCTTTAAAGTTTTTAAGAAAAAAATAAAAAAATCGTAAACCTGCCCGGTTATCGCAATATTACGTACCTTTAAGCCAGAAACCGCTCGGGGTAGAATATAATAATGTCGACCTATTAATTAATGTAATAAATTTTTAGCCGGACGATTTTAGCAAAATGGGATCTTATTGTAAACAAAGTAATTACCGAAATAATTACTAAGGCCGTAAAAGACAATTTAATGTTTTTAAAAAAGAACATATTAATTTTGCAGTAAGTAAAGATACGTAATATATACGTATAGATTATTTTCGAATATGAAAAAACCGGTTTAATTTCGCTTAATAATAGCTAATATAGGATTTTTTCGGGTTTAAAATTGATCGATTTAATTTAGGTATAATATAATTCCTGACGATATTCCAAAATTAGACGATCGATAAAAAGATTTTTATTTAGAAAAAGATTTTAAAATAAATATATAATTTACCTAATTTCCCTAATTATTTTAAAGATAAAATAAAATATTATAATTACCGATAAAAAGTTTTTAAAGGGTTAAAAAAAGTTTAAACCTAATATTAACCAGGATTTTACCTGTTTTAATACCTCGGACATACTTTACCTTACGATAATTTTAAAATTTAACCGATTAAAGCCCATTATTAATTAGAATTATGTTATTAAGATTAATATATTTTATTTTATTGCAAAAAACTATAAATTATTTTATAAAGAAATGCCTTTAATTAATTCACTTTGGAATAACTTTATTAAAAGCAAAGGTATTCGGTACCTTAAAAGGATTTGCGCGTTAAAAGTTGATATAAATAATCAGCCCCTTATACTTACTAATATTATGCTAATTAAGCGACTTAGTAAAGAAAATAAATAACGGTAAATCCATTGAAAAATAAAGTTAATAATAATAAATTTATATAAAACGGACTTTTATTTTTAAATGTCGAAATACAATATTAGAAAATCAAGATTAACGAATATACGAAAAAGAAATCGAAATTACCGAATTAAAATTGATCTAAATTTGCCCGGATTTCAGTAAAATTTTCAAAAATTTCATAATCGTAAAAACCCTAATAGCATTAAATAGCAGAAATAAGAAAATAATCAAGATAATAAAGGCAAAAATCCGCGGTTTTGCATTTATTAAACCGCGATGAACGCTCAAAATTCTGATAATAAATATTAAATATAAGCTGGAAAAATAAAACGAAGCTAATATTTTGTCCGTATAATAATATAATCCGACCGAATATATTATTTCGTTATTCCGATTTATTATTAAAATTAATTTTTAAAAAAAAGAAAATCTGATAATTAATATTATTAATACTAAAGCCGAATCGAATGATATAATCTTGCCGTACGTTAAGAAATATACGCTGGCAATATAATAAATACGGGTTTTTTATAGAATTTAATTCCTAGAAAAGGACCAAGTTCGAAGGTATAATCGAAATTCTAATTTGGTTAATTAATCGATTACTTATTATTCCTTTTTTTGTTGTCGACGACAGCCGTGCTGCATAGTTATTAATATTAGAACTTAATTTTATAACGAAATCGAAAATAATATTAAATATAAATCTAAAAATGATAAAAAGAATTTTGAAATTCGGTCCGACAAAAATCATTATTTCCTTAATACTAACAGGGCAAGTTAATGATATTATCCGCGCATATAACCAATTTAAAAAAAATGCAGCCGGTAAACTTATAAATTGCCTTATGAGTGCAAATAAGATTAATAACGATAAAACAAATAACCTCGTTATAGGCCTTTATATATTTTCAATTAAAAAAACGTCCTTTAATCAAAATTATGAAACGATCCAAAAAGTTATAAGAAGTAGGTTAAATCTTAAGGACAAAATCTTGGGATAATTCGATAACGAAAAATTGGCATATATGTTATATAGAACTTTATGAGAAAAGATATACAATAATATTAAGAGAAAAAAACGGTTTAGATTAATATTATGTATAAGCCTAAATAAAAAAAAAGTAATTTCTGTCGATAATATATTATCCGATAGATCGATATTATTTGGGAACCCAGATTAAAAAGTTAAAAGGCTGGAAAAAATTATGCAAATAATTAAGGAGTAAAACAATGTTTTAAATAAACCTAATATACTATTAACAGCATTATTTCCCAAGTTTATTTCGATACCCCGCAGCACTTGATTAATCGAAAAAAGAACTAAGGTTTTATTTGATCAGATCGGCGATAGATTTACTCGCATAAAAAAAGCCTTTTTTAAGGAGATATTACTCCGGACAGAAACTACCTTAGGATAGGATTAACAGGAATATAGTTAAATTAAAAAGATTATCGTATTTTTTTTATAAAATTAAATTTATTTCCCATAAAGCATAACAAACTAAAAGTATTATAGTATTAGCTAATATAAGAGACAAATTAATTAACATATTACAAATACGTATCGAAAGAAAATACTTAAGTAATTACATATTGTTTATCGGAATACCTAGTTCCTTTAAAAGAAAAAAATAACGGTTTATAACTAATTAATTTTATAACGAAGCTAAACGTTATTACCTTAGGAGATGTATTTATACCGGAAAATTGCAACGAATTTTCCACAAATTTCGCTATATGCTTTTTAATATCTTTTATAAACTTTTTATCTGGGTATAATTAGATTACTTTATTTTTTGCTGGTAAAAATATAATAACGTTCGTAATATCGTTAGGATTATTCCGGTATACCGTTATATTTATAAGGTTTATTAATTTTGTAACTTATTTTTATCGCGTAATTACCAAGACTTTTTATAATTTCATACCAGAAATTACGTAGTTATTTATAAATAATGTTAGTATTAAGGGATTAAGGACGCGATATAATAATATTAAGATTTTTTCCGGGATTCGACGGTTCGTTTTTGAACATATTATTAATATAAAGAAAACTTTTTTAATTATAAGCTTGCCAGAATTACGATTAATATGTAAAAGTCCCAGTAATATTACGAATTTACAGTTATAATCGAAATTTTCTATAATACGAATAATCGTCGACCTGATACAGCCAAAATAATAAAAATTCTGGAAATTCGTTTTTACAAAAACTTATCGAAAGTTAAAATCTTTTTAAGAATTACCGTTTACTATCGGATATTTATTATATGTTATATTATTAAGGGGGAATTTCTTACTTAGTTATTTCATAAAAATAAGCTTTATATTTGGGGCCCTAATTAGGAGCATATTATGAAAACGCTTAAAAATAAACTTTGGACGGCTTTAACTCTAATTTTTATTAATTTTAACCCTGAAACAAAAAAAATTATTATAAGGACGGATTCGTACGGGCGAAGTTTCGGAAAAACGCTAGGCCAGGTAATTAATAACATAAAATACCCGGCGCGTTATAAAAGTGATATCTAAAAAGGAACTAAGCTAAATTACGATATTACTAAGTTAAAATATCGAACTAATTTTAAACTTTTAGGGCGATTCCGGAATTATATGTATGGAATTGGGTTTACGTTAAAAGTTAATATTAAAATATTCGTTATATAGATTAATAATATTATAAATTTATTACTCGATACGTTGCTAATTCGTTAAATTATATAAATTAAATTTTTCGATTTCGAAATTAAACATATCTTTGGCAAAAAAAAATACGGCCGTTAATAGATTATCGAAAAAACCAGCCGAGCTTTTTAATAAGTTGGACAATTAATAAAAAGGAAAAGTCTATAACTTTATTAATATTTAGCTAAACGTTATTCGGCTAAATCTTATAATCGGAATAACCCATATAAAAAAGGGATTTTTAATTAAGATTTGATTTAAACGGTTGCAAAAATACGCAAAAATTTTAACGATATTAAAACTCTTTAATTAATTATCGAATATAATGATAAAAAAACGAATAATCTTTAAAACCGAAATTCTAAAATATTTTGTCCAAGATAATATTTTATAACGCAAAATAGAAAAATAATAAAGCAATCGTAAAGTTATCGATAGTAAACAGGAACGTTTAATAATAATTAGATAATATTACGAAAATTGCGGTTATAAAAAACGGGATGCGATATATCGACGCATAACTGCTTTATATTATTGGCGCGATATATATAGGTATATACGGAAGGCAGTTTTTTCCTGCGTTTTATGCCAAAAAGTTACTGATCGACGTTTCGAAAAAAGCTATGGTTTTTTAAATCCCTTGGATATCGCAATTATTTGGGTTATTAATATATAATTTATGTCAAATGATAACGGGTATAAAGCAATTATCGAAGCCCGATACAAATTATTCGGATATTTCGAACCCAAAGGTTTACGTACGGTTATTTTTACGATAATTAAAAAGTTCCTAGACGAACATATTTTTTATTAATACGGAATTCCTGTTAAAATCAAAATCGATAAAAGTTTTGAAAATAAAGGAAAAATTATCGAAACTTGCAAAATATTTGAGATTAAGCGAAAAGTTATAATTATATACGTTATTTAGCGCCAGAGACTAATCGAAAAAAAATATATCCCGATTGTTAAAGGACTAATAAAAACGATGGACGGTACGGATAAAGAATAGGTTAAGTTTTTACTTAAAATAATATTTGTAAATAATATTATTATAAAAGGTTACGGTTTTAGCCTTTATAAGTTATTATACGGCCAAAAAGCGCTTTTACCGATGGAGATTATAATATTAATATAAAAAATTATAACATAAAATCTTAATATATTAAAGAAAAATTTGATTACGTAATTAATCAGGTTATTAAAATATTAAACCGATAACGTTATTAAAGTAATTAAGGTAATTATTATATAATGCCGTAAGGTTACTTAATTTACGTTATAAACAGAGAAAGCGCTGCTAACGCTGCCGAATTGGGCGGAAAGCGTCGTTATTTTAGGAGGCACCAGCAACGCGGGAATAGCCGTGACAAAAGGTCGAAGGCAGGTATTATATATTTGGCCAGATCCTCCTGCGCATAGGAACACCTGCACCTGGGGTTTAATTTCGGTTCTTTGCACTAGCGGAACGGCTAACTTTAGCATTTTTCGTCCTATTCCTGGTTTCTTATCGTCCACAATAAATCCATCCCTTATCGCCCGAAATTGGCAGACGCAAGTTGCCATAACTGCTTTACTTTATATATGGCGGTAATAATTTCCGTACCTTTTTTCGGTTTCCTCCTTATTTACGTCGTTCGAAATAATCCGTTCTTTTATTTCTTACCGTCGATAATCGTTTATCCGCTTCCGCTTTCCCAACCGAATAACCGCTAACCCGATAATCGCGCCCTTACTTACGGGCGTAAATAATTTGCACGAAAATTACGCCGCCTTTTTTTAAAGCTTTACCGCCCAAAAAACATAAAAGCGAGCCGCGAAACAAATATTAACGTTTTCGATTAAACAGTATATTATTTACTGGGCTTAATTAAGCAATATACGTTTTATCAAGCCGAAATATTTTAAAAAACCCGAAATTAACATTAACGATATCTTTAATAAATAAAAACGATACGCGAAATTATTTTTTAAAATTTCTTTTATAAATTTTTTATATTTTTAACTTTATCCGTATAAATATTATACCGATATAAGGATTAGTAATTAAAAAATATCGATTAAAAATTTTAAACGCAAAATAATTTAGGATTTTTTCTTATATATTTACGAACGTTATAAAATTAAATTCTGGGATAATAACAAAAAATACATCCGTTAATTCTAATAATTATATATAATCGTTAACGGCTAATATATAAACCGGAATAACGCCAAAAAAAAATAAATAAAATACTTAAACGGTTTATTTATTTTAATATATTAATATAATTAATATTATAAATATATTTGTGTTTTTCGTTTGGGTTACCGGCCGCCGAATATCAATAATAAATTGGTACATAACGTAAATAATTTACGGATTATCTTAACGTTTAATATTACGTATAATACGAATATATTCCCTGGTAAACGTTACCGTATTTAATCAACCAGCTATTATTAAATTTTGTATTATACCGGAAGGTAACCTGCCGAACTCGTAAATAACGAACGGAAAAAACTAAAAAATAATTTTATCGAAAAACTTTTTGGTTGCGGAATTATTTAGTTCTTTTCGTCGGACGATAACGAAAACGCGGCGCCGACGCTAAATACAAATTTTAAATTGCTTTAAAGTTATTTTTCTTAAAAAACTATAAAACGCGGACGCTGTAAAGCCTTTTATTATAAAAATATTTAAATAATAATTATACAATACTTTATTACTGCATAATATATATTGGCCATAATTATCAAATTTATTTATTATAAAAAGGCAAATAATAAACTTCAGTTGTACATTTTTGTTACGATTTATTTCTAATATTAAGTAATTAAACGTTTTTAAAATTAATAATTTTTATTTAAAATTATTTTTTATTTTACTTTTACCAAAAAGGTTTTTTTATACCGTTTTTACGATTTTCGCTTTTATTCTGCATAATAATATATTTAATACGCCGAATTTAACAAATACATTTATCATATTCGGATCGAAACCGCCGTAATTCAAATAATACATTCCGTTCCGATAAAAGGCGTCCAAATTAAAGACCCCGGTTTTCTCTCAGTATCGTAAGGCGTTTTTTTCTGAAGTTAAAGCCATATTATATTCCAAATTTAAAAACGATATTAATTAACAAAATCTCGATTTAAAATAATAAAAATAAATGCTTAAATTTATCACAAAAAAACGCTACGAATATTGCTAACGATACGTTTCGTACTTTCCGCTTACCCAGGATAAAATAATAAAAATAACCAACATTTATATATAACGGCTAAGCAGTTTAACCAACTATTAAACCTTAAGTCGACGGGTTTATATTAGCAGAAGTATCGTAGGAATCTAAATGATAAATATAATAACGTATTATATCTTTTAATATTAGGAATGCCTTATTGCAAATAATTAATATTAATAAGTAATTTATTATAAGCTGGAATTATTTAAATTATGGAAACGGGAAGCATATTATACTTGGACGTAATCCCCCTTAGTCCTAGGATTTGCTGGATTCGCCAGCGATCCTGGCGATTACGTGACTTGGAGCGTCCCCACTCCTGTATGACCGTTTCTGGTTGTGCCAAGCAGTTGGGTCATAACATTATACATATGGATTTAGGAATTATATTAACCAGATTTCGCTTCCAGGAAACGCGCCAGATTTTGTACGTAACCAAATAATACGCCATAACCCTTAATTTATGACATTTTATTACGCTTACTTAAATAAAATCGCCAATTTCGACCTTCAAAACGTTTTCCTAAAGGAAAAAAAAAGAGTCAATTATTTCGACTGTTTACGTACGTAAGCCTTACGCGTAACCTTCGAGCCACCTCGGATATGGTACCCGAGGAAATATAGGTAAACCTTCCGCCGGACCTGGAGATTGTCGAACTTAAAATATAACGTACGCAGCATAAAAGGCAGGTCGTCAAAGAATACCGCAAGCATTATTTTTATAACCGTTCCACTTAGGATATTAAAAGGCAAATACGGGAAAAAAAAGGAATATGCGGAACCTGTTATCGATATTACCATCCCAGAACGCGTTAAATTGGCAAAAATTGTTTGCCACCAGCTTAACGACTTGACTAAAAACGAAATCTTCCAACGAAAAATTAAAGCCATTAATCTTATGGTAGCTTTTTGCGATAAAAAAAAGACGATTAAGTACGACCGCATTTAACAAAAGGCCAAGATTTGCCTGCCCGTCAAATCTAAGCCGCCCGACGTGGAAACCGAACCTATGCCCAGCCCCGACCGATTCCCTTTCCTTATGCAAACAACGCAATATCCCGATTATATTGGTAATAAACGACTTTTTTTTAAAAAGCGGGCCTTTACATACTGCTATCCTACCGTCATGAACGACCACTTTGATAACCATCATCTGGTCGGGCGTAAAAGGGCTGAACAGTGCGGTAAAAAGATTCGGTGTAAACATCCGAAGTGCAGAGATCTTAAATTCAAACATTTGGACCACTTCCGGAGCCATGTTTAAAGGATTTATGGTGTCACCCTGCGGTCGTCAGAGCAAGTAAGGCAAAGGCGACTTCGCAAGGCGAAGCGTCGCCGGATAGTAAAAGCCAAGTGAAGGAACGATGGACGGACCAAGCGCTACTTGACAAATGGCGGCATAGGAGGGTGTCCGTCGGTCTTATTCTGCTATGGGCCCTGTATATTCTACAATCACCTTCGGATGAGTGAGGCCTCGAGAAATACCTCTAGCGGGCGGGGCATCTATATCTTAAGCAGCTTCTAATAAGAGATTTATACATATATCTTCGTCGCGACGGACCAAGTAGGACAGCAGGCGCTCTCGAGCAAGCACAAATTAAAACGGTAAAATCAAGTACGAGCTATCAGGTGTCCTCCTAGCTGGCCCTGCCATGGACCGACTTTGGAGTGTCAAGGACTCGAAGTAACTTCCTGTACACCACATAAAATTCTCTTGCTAGTGTAACACCGTATATGACTACCATATTGCTGTTATATGCCTAGTCGCTCCCGTTCCTGCATAATGGCGTAAAATCCCAGGAAGCGGTGTAACAGGGTGCGGCGGGTATGACGTATTGGTGATTCCTGTCAGGTGGTGAAAGGTATGGAATTGTCTCGAACATGCTGTCACAAAGTACAGTCTTTTAGAATGTTCTCGAAACTTCTAATACAGGACGATATGAAACATAAATTAACCTGCTCCCCTAGAACCCTCCCTTTTCAAAGATATTAGAAAATAACATACATTGAAGAGCTAGGCCGTCAGGGCCCGGGTAGTTGCTCGCGCCTAAGTACCGCCTCCCTCAGCTCTAATGTCTGGTTGACGAGGTTGTTCGGGTCAAGCGTGGAAGGATGCTTGGGCCCAAGCACCTCTTCTGTTAGCTTTAATGCCTGCCGATGCATCGCCTTTGCCTCCTCGTACGTCCCCGGGCTGCTTGGTACGTTGCCGAGGTTGTTCATGGTGCTAAGCGTGGAGTGATGCTTGGGCCCAAGCATCTTCTCAGCTCCAGTGTCTGCCGATACGGCTTCTCTGGCTTCTTCAATGTCAAAGAGCTGGTCCCATGTAGCCTCCCTGCGCGTAGAGCTCTGCTGGAATTCCAAAGACCGGGACACTTTACCTTCATATCCTGCGTGAAAGCAGCATCAAAAAAGCTTGAACGAAGGTAAATTTATGACATTTGTACTCGGTGCTATCCTGGCTGGAGTGGTCGACTGTATTATCACCTGACGTATCAGTTAGAAAGCTGAGGGTTGTCGGTTGTGGTTGTGAATATGTCGACGTTATCATGCCAGAGTGTGCCAGACGGTCATTGCTGAACATTTTCTCCCTCAAACCTGTTCCACAGGTTATAGTCGTGAATATTCCAAAGTTGGCGCTCTCTACTGAGTGCGGTTAGGATCTGACTGTTATCCAAACGAGCTTGTCGGAGTCCACTTGGTTGGTTAATGATGCATAAGCTCCGGCTAGTATCAGTATCAATATACAAACTAAAAGCTTCTCTGAAACCGCGATATAGCAAGCTCCCATATAAAGATTCTATCAATTGGGGATTGCGAAGGGCAACGCTCGTGGTCTCAGCTAGTCTTTCAGATACTCGTAATAGCCCTATAACCTCGAGTATTTTATCCGATAAGTTCGATTGGCACCCTAACGCTTCAGCGGCCGCCCTTCGGAGGTGCCAGTCCTTGTCCTTGAGCAGCGCTATGAGGCCCGCAACGGCCCCCTCTGATAGGGTTGATTGGCGCCCTAACACTCGAACGGCCTCCCGTCGGACGCCTTCGTCCTCGTCCTTAAGCAGCGCTACGAGGCCCGTAACGGCCGCCTCTGGTAAGGTCGAGTGGCCTCTTAACGCTTCAGCGGCGGCATCTCGGACGGACCGGTCTTTGTCCTTGAGCAGCGTTGCGAGGCCCACAACGGCCGCCTCTGATAAGGTCGATTGGCTTCCTAGTGCTTCAGCGGCGGCCCTTCGGACGTCCCAGTCCCCGTCCTTAAGCATCGCTACGAGGGCCGCAACGGCCCCCTCTGATAAGATTGATTGGCGCCTTAACGCTTCGGCAGCGGCATTTCGGACATGCCCGTCCTTATCCTTGAGCAGCGCTACGAGGCCCGCAACGGCCACCTCTGATAAATGTCTGCCAGGATGTTTTAATGCGGTTAAGATTTTCACTTTTTGGGGGCCAGAATCATTTTCCATAGCGGTACGCAGGGCTTGGTCTGGACACTCTGATTCACGCGCTAGGAATGAGGATCCTGTCAAGTCACATTCGAAGAGCAGCCATTGTGACAGCTTTGCTTCCAGTTTCGATCGAATCGGCAACTCCGTCGAAGAGCCCACTTCACTCAAACAATGCATAACCAGCCGCTGGTGTGTAGGTCCTAAAAGGTCGAGAGGCTCTTGCTCGATTGCCTCAAAGAAGTCGGATACTTTGTCAGATTCGAGCAAGCCTATAGTAAAGCGCCATACGATATCGTAGCGTGCGGTGTACTTGTACTGCCGAAGAAAAGCTTTAGGACTGATAGGAGGCTTGATCTTCCTACTATCAAGGTCTAGGTATTCGAGGTCCTTCCCAGCTTCCCATTGCTGTACAAAATACCGCGCGGCAAAATACTCCTGAAAGGTCAGGTCCAAGAAATGGTAACTTCGGTTAGAAATGTCTGCTGAGGGGTCTGACGTCCGCAGGAACGAGAGACGTCCGAGCCATTCGTCAAATGAGAAACCCGCCTTGCGAGGTTGAATCCGCTCTTTGAATTGCTTATATATCGCGTCTCGATGTGTTGGCTGAAACTCGATCACATTGCTGTATAGCCCACTAAAGGCGAGACATTCAAGAAGTTCGTTTTCAATCTCGCTAGCCTCCTCAATCTCCGCTAGATGAGCCTCTCAAGGAATTCGGAGTTTTTTAACTCCGGAAAAGTGGGTCTATCCCTATTCGAGGTGGCGAAGATGGCAAAAGAATTCGTAAGACTTCCAAAAGTTTTCCAAAGTCTTCCAAAGCTTTCTATTTGATTAATAATGGAAAGTACTGATTAATAATGGAATAATAAAGCTTAATAAGCCATTCTTTTACATATATATATAGCCCTAAATTTCCCCAGCTGTTATTGGACTTATATAGCTTGAATATAAACAATTCTATTTTTTGCGATATAACTTAAGTCTTTCCTGAATATTTTTCATACAAATCTTTGCAGGGTAACCTCACTTTTTATCTTAATTCTTAAAGGTTATAAGCCCCGGATGCGAATAACTTCTAACGATATTAACAATAATAATATTTTTCCATATCTTACCTAAACCTTAACCGATTTATACCATTTTTTATGCTAAAAACCGTTAGAATTATCTTTTTCTGCTATCAAATTTTCAGTTTTATCGGGTTATTCCTTTATACTTATTTCGAAAACTTTATATAACTTTTCGTCCTTAATAATTATGGGAATTTTTAACAAGCTTTTCCTGCTTAAAAACAGTATTAATATAAAATTATGGTCCATTCGGACTAAGGTTACGTTTATACGCAAAGGCCTTAATTACGCTATAATAACGGATATAAGAGAAAATTTATCTTAATCCGATAATAATAAAGCTTTAGTTATTATAGAGTTATTATGTAAAAACGGACTTTTGCACCATATAAAGGCTATAACCAGCTGTAAAAAAGCCTGGGAAATTCTTTATGGCTAATATAGGCCTAAAGGATTTATAACTGAATTTCTTATACTAAAGAAATTTTTTAACTTTATATACGATAATTTCGAATCTATAAAAAAATACCTTAATAAGGTTAAGTCGATAATTAACGAATTAAAATCGAAGGATTTGGAATTGCCCGATAAAATAATTATAACCTAGGTTTTAAATTGGTTATTAAATAATTTCGAAACTTTCGTCCAGAATATAACCTAATCTCTTCGAAAAAACTTTAAGTCCTATATTTCTAAAACATTTTTTTCTTCGTTAATCAATAAAATAAAAAAGTTAGAAAAAAAGGTGTTAATTATTAGCTTTAAAAAGGGTTAAAAATAGCTGGAAAAAATAACAATAAACGTTATTCTTATTGTAAAATCCTAGATCATATAAATAAGAACTATTATTTTCTTTATCCTAATAAGGTTCCTTCGAGCTGAAAAAATCCCATTAATAAAGTAAGGAAAAGACCAGCCCTTAAAAAGCAAAGAAGGAAGCCAGAAATAAAAAAAAATAAATTAACTTTTACTTTTTTAAAACGGGGAAAAAGAATTAACGAAATCGCCCTTATAAATCAACTTATCGATACCGATAATAAAAACCAACAAGTTAATATAATTAAAAAAACGGCTTTAAAAGCTGTTAATTCGAACAAAAAGCGTTTAAATACAGCTTTAAATAATTTCGAAAACCTAGTTATTTCTACTTAGGAACCTTATATTTCCTATCTAACCCCTAAAGGGGATCCGGATATAAATATGGAAAAGCTTAAGCCAGACGTAAATTACCTTAATAACCTTATATATAACTTCCTAAATATAACTAACGAATGATTAATGTATTTAATATTAAAAGGAAAAAGAAAAAATAATCAAAATCTTATAAATCTTATAGCCGATAACAGTATTACATTTCATATAATAATTAATAAAAGTTTTCTTTTTAATTTAAAACGTATAAATAAAACTGTTAAATAAAATGATATTAATGCCTTTTAAGTAAAAAGAGTTAACGATTTAAAACTTAAATATATAAATTTAGCTTAAAGTTATATTATTAAAGGTATCCATTATATACCCAAATTAAAAATTAACTTTTTATTTATAAGTTAGTTAAAAAGTATTTATATTTTAATAAATAAAGATATAAGGATAAAGCTTTTTAATAGAATTACGCATTAGTTAATAATCAAAAATATTAAAAAAATAAATTATATCGTATATTATTCGAAACTAAATATAATATAAAGAATCAAGATACTATATTAGCTTTAAATGATAAAGCTACAGAAAATAACCAGTTAATAACCTGGTATAACCGATTAAGCCATATATTTTTAAAACCTTTAACTAAATTCCTCATTAAAAATATCATAAAAATTCCTAAACAAAATCTTATATATTTTAATAACTGGAAATACAAAATATGTTTCCAAACTACAGCTAATCGAAATATAAATAAGGTATTTTTAAATAATAAGGAATATATTATAAACGAAAATATTCATAACGATATAAACGGTCCACTATCTAATACCTATAATAAGTATAAAAATTATATAACTTTCCTTAATAAATCAAGTAAATACCTTAAAGTTAAGTTATTAACTTTTAAATTACAAGTTTTAAAAGCCTTTAATAACTTCAAACTTTAAGCTAAAAATCAAATAAGGTATAAAGTTAAAAACTTTTTTAGTAATGATAGGATTAAATATATAAATAACCGTTTTAAAATATATGTTAATAAATACGGTATATTACATAATATAACTCCCATATATAATAAAAAGCCGAATAATTTAATCTAACGAATAAATCTTATTTTATTAAATAAAATTAAAGCATTCTTTATAAAGTAAAGTTTTATTAACTGCGGTATATATATATAACCGTACACCTTATAAATCCCTAAGATATAAAATACTTTTTAAAGCATATTACGGTTACAAGCCGTATATAAATCATATATATACATAAAAATTTATAATTTATTATAACATTAATAAGTATATATATAAATTAAAATCCCCTACGAATTAAGGGATTATTATAAGTTATAATACCCAAAATAATTATTATAAAATCTGGGATTTAAATAATAAAAAACTTATATAATTTCGGGACGTTTATATATTCGAAAATCGCTTTATAACTGATTTAGTTGATAAAAAGGTTAAAATACCCTTTAATAACGTTAGTTTTTTTTATAACGATTATAACTTTAAAAAAGTTACAGAAGTTGTAAAATTTTTTAAAACTTTAAAAACTAATAATATAATTAAAGAAGATTATCTTCCAAAACTCCAATATAACCGAAATCACCTTTATAGCTAAAATAAAAGAGTAATTAGTCAAAATTAATCAATATCAGTTATTAATTAATAAATTCTTTTTGTGAATAATAATATAATAATTGACTTAATTAATAATTTTAATTATAAAAATGTTAAAAATTCAAAAAGGAAATATAATATTAAAGTAGTTATAGCAGCTACCAATAGGGATAATAATCCAGCTAATATATTAACCCTTATAACGGTTATACAGTCTTCTTTAAGGCCTAATAAAAAACTTAATAGCAATATATTTATTAATAATAACAGTAAAAATAAAAGACAGCGAATAAATAATAATAATAATAAGTTAATCGAAAACTGTATATGTATAAATACAGATAATCTGTTATATATGGTTAAAAATACGTTATTAATAAATTAATTACTAATTTTTAATAAAAAGGACAAAGTTGATTTCGTATTAATAACTTTAATAATAAAACTTAATACGTTTAAATAAGTTATGTTAAATATTAATAAAAACTCTTAGTTAGCAGTCTATTAGGCTGAAATTAAAGAATTAAAACGTGAAAATAAATATATTATAACTGATTTACCCTTAGGTAAAAAGGCTATAAGCACCCGTTAATTATTTAAATCCAAACTTATAACGGATATAAATTCTATTAAATTTAATTGGGTAATTAATAAAGAAAAAGATAAATGATTTAAAACTAGATTTATCGTATAAGGCTTTAATTAATAACTAAGTATAAATTACTTAAAAACCTTTTTAACAATAGCTAAACCAGAAACGTGGCATTTATTATTAATAGTAATTGTTAATAAAAACTGGCATATTATATAATTTAAGGTACAAAACGTTTTCGTTCACTTTAATATAAATAAAAAAAAATATATATTAGGTTATCAAAAGGCTTTTATCCAAAAGCTATAAATCAAAATAAGGTAACTAAATTAAATAAAGCTTTATACGATTTAAAGTAATTACCTAAATTATGGTATCAATATTTTGCTAATATATTAAACAAGTATGGATTTATAACTTTTCTATACGACGAAGGTATATTTATAAATAAAAAATCTAATATAATAATAATTTGTCAGATAGATAATGTAATAATACTAAACTCGTTTATTAAAATTATAAATATATTCGAAAAAGAATTATCGAAGGATATAAAGTTAAACCGTATAAGCCCAGTAATTACTTATTTAGATAATGAAATTAATATAAACCGGGAAAATAAAACGATAAAAATATACCAAACAAAATATATTGAAAAGTTCTTAAAAAAGTATAATATCAAGAATAACTCTGATATAAAACCAAGAAATATCCTTTTAACCCCGGGTATTAAATTGGCTAAAAATAAGTTTAAAGCTTTAAATAATAATATTAACGAATATCAGAAGCAAATCGGCTCCTTATTATATTTAGCTTTAAAAACTAAACTTAATATAACCTTTATAATCTGTATATATGCTAAATTTATGTTAAATCTTAGTATATAATACTTTAAAAAGTTAAATAACATATGGGGATATTTATTAAAATTTCCTGATAAAGGCCTATTATATAACTGTAACGGAAATCTTGAATTAAAAATATACTCCAATTTAAATTAGAGTAACGATGTAAATAGCCAAAAATCAACATCCGGCTATATAGCCTGCCTAGGAGATATACGGTTTAATAATCTTATTAGCTAGTTTTTACAACATTAAAAAATAGTAGCTTTAAGCACTTATAAAGCCGAATATATGGCTTTCAGAAAAACTGTTAAAGAAGTTATATACTTAAGTAATATATTTTATTACTTAAATAATTATTTTAACCTAAGATATATATTTGAACTTCCAGGAATTCTTATTAATAACGAAGCTGCTAAGAAATTAGCAGAAAATCCTGAATTCCGTAAAAAGGTAAAACATACTAATATATAATATTACTTTACTAAGGAAGCTGTAGTTAATAAAAAGGTGACTATATATCACTGTGACGGCTAGGCGGTTTAACCAACTATTAAACCTTAAGTCGACGGGTTTATGTTAGCAGAAGTATCGTGGAAATCTGAGCAATAAATACAGTAACGTATTACGTCTCGTAATACCAAAAGTGCTTTGGGTAACGATATTATAGTACAAATATTTGGTATTAATAAATATTGCAAACTGATGTTATTTAGATTATGGAAATAATAAATATCTTTATACTTAATTCTTTTATCCTATTAAGCCCGGCTTTAAAGGCTTTACGATCAATCCTATCGAGCCATTACGTAATTCGACCTATATGGCTTAGTTACCGTTACGACAGTTTTCTGAGGCCGCAACCCGTTAAGTCATAATACGATCTTTCCTTTCCATAATTTTTGTTTCGAAGATTTCTTTTTTTTTGTAAGTTTTTCTTCCGTTATTATGTTAGGTCGTATTAAAAAATCGATTAATAAAAAAACGAAAAAGCGAAATAATTTGCTTAAATTAATTACTTTTCCAACAATAAATATGCCAGTATATTTTTATTATATTCGTTATAAGTTATTATCTTATCGTATTTTTTATCGGATTTTTTTAGGTATAAAAAATGCGTAATGCGGAATTAAGGCCTTTATAACGTTAACGGCCTTTTTATTTTTTAACTTAAAAAACTTATTTTTAATTATTTTAAGGTTAAAATAAAACTTAAAAAAGCCGAAGAAAAAATAAAGCAAACGTAAACCAAAGTTCGTCGTTTTCGAAAACAAAAAAAATTATAAGCCGATCGTATAATACGTATATTATTTCGTGGGTTTCGGTTCCTGAAGGAGTTGGATAAGTTGGAACGTCGAGAAAAACAGGTCGAACTGGAGGCCGCCAAGGCCATTATAACGGAGGCCGTTTTTCCTTTCGACTGGTCCAATTTGGAATTTATAAATTAGTTATTTATTAATTAGGGAACTTTTAATCCTGCCGATTTCGGCGTTATTAGTAAAAAATTTTTAATAGGCGTTAGGCGTTAATAAGGTTTTTGACAGGCTTTCAGATGTTTTCGAAATTTGAATGTTTTTTCTATTTGATCAAATACTAGGTAAGTCCGTTTTGTTTTCGCATATTAAGTATTTTTTTTTATTTCGTATGTTTATTTGTCTTTTATTTTTACGTTATTTTATGCCGTATGCATTTTGATTATATTTATTATTAATTCGAATAAGGAAACATAAAAAATTGGATAAAATTTGATTTTAAGTGGAAATTTTAATTAGTAATTGTTTTTTAAGATTTTTTTGAAAATTTTATATAAACCAATATATTTAAAATCGAATTTTCTGCTAGGTTATTTTATTTAAATATTTTAATGGCAAGGAAAACTATTTCCCTTTTTTCGAAAATTAATCCTTTTAACCTTTTTTGATTATAATATTTATTTATTTAATTCCTTACGAATTCTAATTCCGTTTTTATTTTTAAATATAGTTATCGTAATTCTTTTTGATATAAAAATTATTTTAATATTAATTGGACCGTTATCGCGTACTTTTCTGTAAATTTGTAAAATAAAACCAAAATTTGCATTTGTAGGTATTATTTTAATATTTTCGTAATAACTGGTATTATAAATTAATTAAATAATCGGTAATTTTTTAATTTAATTATTTTGTTCGTAATTAATATAATATTGTAAATAGGTTTTTAAACTTTGATTTATTCGTTTTGTTTATTTATCCGTTTAAGGTTTAAATATGCTAAATAACTTATAATTTAAGCCGATTTATATTATAAGGCTTTGTTAAAACTTAAATGCGAATATCGATTTTTTATTTAATATAATTTTTATTAATAATCCGTATATGTTAAAAATATATTTAAAAAAATATATGCCAGTTATTCGATATTTGTATTTTCGTAATATAGTAAAATATAGGAAAATTTCGTAAATCGATCGACAATTACGAAAATACTGTCGTAATATATTCCCGTAACTAAATCTTTTAATATAGGAAGTTTGGTAATAAAATTAAATATAACTAAATATTATAGTTGTTTTACAATTAATAATAGCTGTAGTTTTCCGTATAGCTTATGTCGTCGAACCTTTGCTTTGGCGTAAATATTATATTGCCGTATGATTTTTTGTACCGTTAATTTTATTTTAGGAAAAAAATATATACGTTAAAGTTATTTTAAGGTTTTGTAAATCCTTGGATATTCGTATAATTAATATTTATATATTTTTCGTACCAGATTTTTTGGATATTTTTCTGGAATTTATATTTTGTTCCTTTTTTCCTTTTTTTGGGAAATTATCGTTATACTGCTGAATTTTTTAATATATATCGAAATGTACTGCCCGAATCGTTACAATTTGTTATAAACGTAAATATCCTTTTATAATAATATCAAAAATTATATAGCTAATTTTAATTAATTTCTTTTCGAAATTTGGTTACTTGCTTACAGTATTTGCTTTACCGTTTTTTGATTTTTTATAGATAATAACAAAATCGAAATTCGCCAATTTTTTTGCATATCGAAATTGTCGTCCTGTATGTTCTTTAGTTGTAATAAATCGGGTAAAATTTTAATAATCCGTATAAACCTTAATTTGATACAAGTTTTTCTTTAGGAAATGCCTAAATTTCCGAAATGCCATAATAATGGCCATAAACTTTTTATTTAGAATACCGTAATTAAATTCGGCTTTTTTCAACTTATATGAAAAAAATATAATAAGGTATAATTTGCTTTAATTATTTCGTTATCCAATTATTAGGTTTAATATATAATCCGAAATATCGGTTTTTAGTTTAATAGAGCGGTTTAAATCGTACATAATTAATATTAACTTATTAATAATTATATCTTTAATATTCTAAAATGCCTTTTTTATATTTGGCGTTTATTTGAATTTTTTTTTTTGTGAAATTCGTTAGGGGTATAATTATTTTGCTAAAATTTCGAATAAATTTCTTGTAATAGTTGGCGAATCCAAGGAATGCCTGTACTTTTTTAATTATCGTTAGCGCTTGTTATTTTATAATTATAACGGTTTTCTTGGAATTTATTCTAATATGTCCTAAGGTAATAATATATTTCAGATATTTCATTTCCTATATATAGAATTGATTTTTTTCCGCGTTAATAAGTAACCTTACGTTTTATAAAGCTTAAAGAATTTTATAAACATATCTTATGTATATTTTTTTTATTTCCGAAAAAATAAAAATATTACCGAGATAATAAACGACGAAAATATCGAAATATTTTCGTAATATGTAATTAACTATTTGTTGAAAAGTTATTAATACGTTCGTAAGTCCTATTAGTATAACCAAATACTTAAATAATCCGTATTTTATTTTAAAAATTATTTTTTATTCGTATTTTTTTGATTTTAATAAGGTTATATTTATTTTTGAAATCGAATTTTATGAATTATTTGGTTCCGTAAAGTTGGTTTTTTATTTCTGTAATTAAAAATAATAATATTTAATTTTTAATAATAATATCGTTTAATTATCGATAGTTAACCATAAATCGTAACTTCCTATTCTTTTTAGGTACGAAAAATATAAGGTATTTTGTTAATAATTTTAAAGGTCGAATTTATCCTTTTTATAACCGATTTCCCAAATATTTTTTAAAAGTACGTAATTTGTTTCCGTTAAAGTTATAAATAAGGTAAAACTTTGTCGAAGATTCTTTTTTAAGAATTATTTCATAATTTTATTCGCTATATTCTGGTAATTTCGTATCAAGTTCCTTTTTAAAAAGCTACTTATATCTATAATATTATAATAACATATTAATTAGATTTTTAATTCTTTAAGTTATTGTTTTTGTTATTTTAAATCGTTATTTAATTACTTTAATTTCGTTTTAATAATAATAATAATACGTCGTATTTTTCTTTAATATTCGTTTTCTTTTTTGTATTTTATTTTTTTGGGTAATAAAGTATTTGTCGTATTTTTATGCCTGTATTTATTATTATTATTAATCCAATATTAAAATTTTAATTTTTTCTTTTTTTATCTAATAATAGGATATAAGGCAAATTTTACTTGGCTAATCCTTTTATTAATTAAAATTCCGTACTGGCATATTTATAGTAATCCTAAAATTATATCGTAAATCCCGAATAAAACGATATCGAAATTAACCCTTTAATATTATCCTTTGATAAAAATCTCGAAGTAATTAATTTTGCGTATAATTTTTCCGTTATCGTAAACGAATTTTTAACTTTCGGCATTCGTCGCTGTATAAAGTTTTAACTTATATGTCCATAATAGTTTAAACTTATTAATTATATTTAATGTAATATAATTTCCGCTTAGAATTCCGCAGTCCATTATTACGGTATACTAATACGTTCTTATTCGTATATCCAAAGTAATAAGGTCGTTAACGTTTTTTATCGTTGCGTTTGAAGCTTTTTTTAGGAGTTTTTTTTAATTTCTTTAGGTTTTATTACTTTGCAGCTTTTTATAAGTAACTTTTTTTTTTAACTTTTATTCAAATTTGTCGAATTTTATTTATGTTTCTATATATAACGCGTTAAGCTGTTATATTTATTATTGTTATCGGCGTACTGTTCCTTCGAACCGTATTAATTATTCTCGGTTTTTTTGCAGTTTTTTTTCTTATCGAATAAATTGTTTTTTTATGTTTGCGATTATATCTTATTATACGTTATTTTGGCTGTTATTCCAGAGATTTTTTATAAATTAGCGTATTTTTTAATAGCATTTTTTTGGAAATCCGTAATAAATATTAATTAAAAATAAAGGTCCGTAATAACTTTCTAATAATGGTTTTTTACCGTACGCTGGATTAATTCCTTTTCCGTTTGGTGGTTATATTATCCATAATAACAAAAGGGGTTTTTTTGCAAATATTATATTTTTAAGCCAACTCTTTATTTCGGCCAATTATTAGATATTTTCTAAGTTTATGGTTCGAAATTATCGATATTATTATTTATTATTTTTATTATGCCTAATACGGTTTGGAAAATCGAATCTTTTATAATACATTCGGGTAATTCGTACGTAAATATGTTGTTTTTATTTTTCGTAATTAGGATATTCTCGTCGTCGACAATATATAGCGTATATTTTACCGTATCGATTAAATATTCCGGGATAAAGTTCTTTTGTTTAATCCCGGTATTCGTATAATTATCCTTATAACGTTTTTTGCTATGTTTACGATATCTATCGAATCAACTTTTTGGCTTTTCGTATTTTTCGTTAAATTTTTTGTTATAATGGTCCCGGTTGGACCTTTTGTCGTAAGCCTAATATATATTTGGCTTGGATTATGTTAATAACTTTGTTATCGTTTTCTTAATTATTTCTGGATTGTTTTTCCGGTATAAAGATCTAATTATTTTGTCGTAACTTTTTGGGTTTTTTGCATTTGTAAACTTTATGTCCTATTTTGCCGTAATTAAAGTATTTAATCTGGCTTTAATCCTGTTTATAAATAACGCCGAATTCCATAAGTCTTGGCGTCGTTTTATAAGAAATAAGGGGTGCGTTTTTTTTCCCTGGTTAAACTTGTTATATTCCGAATATAGGGCATATTATTTTTTCTTTTTTTATCGTTTTTCAAATTGTCGATTATTAATCTTAATTATTTTTGCAATATACCGGTCCAAAGCAATTAATCGTTTAATCGGAATAATCTTATTTTTTATATTATCTTTTAACTTTTTATAAAACATATTAATAAAAGCGTTAATTTCGTTATTTTCTTATCCTGTTTTAGCCGCAAAATTTTTGAAGGTTATGGCGTATTTGGATATAAGTTTTTTTTGTCGAAGTTATAAAAATTATTAAACCGTTAATCGTTTTTTATCCGGATTACCGAAATTATCGCGTACTTTGTTTTTAAAATTGGTATAAATTAAAAAGATTTTATTAATAAAGTTTTTTTATTTACTTTTTTTACTTTTAAAAACTTTTTTATAATAAGCTTAAATTAATTAACCGCATTTCTTGTTAGGTATATTTTTACTATTAGGATTATATCCGCTAAATTATTAAGATTTAAAAAGCGAAAATAAATTTGTGCTTAAATTAAAAAGGTTTAAAAGGTTACCTTTTCCATTATAAGGTTTTGGGTTTTTTGGCTTTATGCGGGCGAAAAAGGGTTGGGCAAATGGCGTAGCCCTAAATTGTCGGATTTTTTTTCCAGTTTCCGAATTCGAGCTTAAAACTGCTAAATAAAGGTTTCTTAAGTGCTAGTCGATATTTTAACAGTATTGAATATTATTTAAAGTTTAACGGTATTACTGAATAAAAGCTTATAACGTATAACGGTTAAACGGTTTAACCAATTATTAAACCTTAAGTCGACGGGTTTATGTTAGCAGGAATATCGTAGGAATTTAAGTAATAAATATAATAACGTATTACGTTTCGTAATATTAAAGATATTTTAGATAACGATATTATAATGCAAACATTTGGTATTAATAAGTATTACAAGTTAATATTATTTAAATTATGAAAATAATAAATGTTTTTATACTTAATTTTTTTATCCTGTTAAGCCCGGTTTTAAAGGCTTTACGATCGATTTTGTCGAGCCCGGCTCCAAAGGCTTTACGATCGATCCTGTCGAGCCATCACGTGACTCGACCCACATGGCTTAGTTACCGTTACGACCGTTTTCTGAGGCCGCAACCCGTTAGGTCATAACAATTACATATATACCAAAAAGCAACTCGTTAATATACTAACAAAGCCCTTAGATAAAGGTATACAAAATAACCTTATAACAAAACTTAATATTATCAGTATATAATAATATCCGAAGTAAATATTTTAACTTGAAGGTTTTACCACTTAATAACAATAAATAACGATAATAAGTAGACATAAATACCATATATCGAATTATTTATACGCCTTTGAAAAGGTATATATAAATATATATATAAAGCTACCTATATATTCTTATAAAATAGATGTAAATATTATATATCGAACTACTTTCTATTTCTATCTTATAAGTTATGTATATTTTTAAATAAATAAATATATACACCTTAAAAGGGGCTCTAGGAATTCGGAATTTTTTAATTCCGGAAAAGTGGGTCTATCCCTATTCGAGGTGGCGAAGATGGCAAAAGAATTCGTAAGATTTCCAAAAGTTTTCCAAAATCTTTTAAAGCTTTCCATTTGATTAATAATGAAAAATATTGATTAATAATGGAATGATAAAGCTTAATAAGCCATTCTTTCACACATATATATAGCCCTGAATTTCCCCAGCTGTTGTTGGGCTTCTATAGCTTGAATATAGACAATTCTATCTTCTGCGACATACCTTGAGTCTCCCCTGAACGTTTTCCATACAAATCTTTGCAGGGTAGCCTCACCTTCTGTCTCAATTCCTAGAACGCGATGTGGCCATAAACAATTACGCAGTATTTGCCGCGGTCGACGTCTTGGGATTAGGCCTGACGCGGGAGTATTGGAACGATGGTGACGGCGTACCCGAGGCTACTCAAGAACACATTGGCAATAGCATCGAGGAGGTTCAAAGAATGACCACAAGGTCACTCTCGACAGTTTCTCGCTCTAGAGGGGCTCTGGATGATAGTGACGCTATTACAATAGCCCGAGATGCTGGGGAAGCGATTGAAAGGGCGATTGGGAGGCACGAGACGACGGACCAGTCCACATCGGAATCGGATCTAGAAATAGATAGGGGTTTCGTCGATTCCAAACTCGATGCTCGTGAGATGTTACAGGAAAGCCTTCGCAAGTGCTTGCGGGCCCTTTTCAAGGGTCTCGTTCGACAATTTGATCGCTGCGACTGCAAAGCTACCCACCTCGCCAGACTGAAATTAGCTGGTTTTATTAATCAGATTGATATTGATTCACGTTACTTCTTCGATCTCTACTTGTCGACTCGCCACGATTGGGAGCCGATTCACTTGCTAGAGAGCAGGTGTGTTATTTCGAAGTATGTTATGAGTTCACCGTTCCCTTACCCCGTACATGTACCTCGGGAGTGTTGCTGATATTATCCACGTCGACAGGAGTTTGAAGAGCAGCCTACAATACGGGTGTAAAATTATCCAGGATGCCAAAGACAAGAATACCAACTTGAATCTATTGCTCCCCGAGGAGATCGGGACGTCGGAATCCATAATGACGGCCAAAGCTGCGGAAGACGACCGGTTAGGGCCAGTTCAGTTAGATCATTGTCATGAGCTTAAGTATTGGAGGTCTCCCAAAGTTTCCTTGCAGGCGTTGCTCAGGGGAGGATCGAGGAACAGGACGCAAGGTCCGGACAACTCCCAAGATTTCCTCCCAAAAGAGAGGGATCAGCTATGCTTGATACTAGCTCTGTCTCTACTCCAGCTATCTCACGACGGGTGGAGAAGCCTGAGATGGTACTCGAAAGACAGGAATTCGGGAATACTCTTCCTCGAAGACCCTGGTACTCACAAAATACTCGACAAAACCAATCCCTACCTTTCCTGGCACCTTCGAAACGACTTGGCAAGCATGGCTGGTGACGACTCTGACAATGAATTACGCTGCGAGCCTCAGCTACTGGATTTCGCCCAGCTTCTCATTGAGATACACCGGTGGGAAAGCCTTCCCCACAACCTTGAATCCCTGAGGCAGACGGACAAAGAAAAGTTTCGCTCGTCTCTCTCGGCATTTGCTAAAGACTACTTCAGGCCATGTGATAAATATTTCGCTGACGCAGTCAACGCGTGTTTGGATAGCGCCGGTCTAGACGAGAGCCGTGATCACTGCAATCCCGGCAAGTTTCAAGCCTACATTTTCCAAAAGATTGTACTGCCTCTTGATGCATATCATGGACACCCTGATCCGCCCAGACCCATCTCGTCGAGTGGTTCAACCAGGGCTGCAGAGGACGCCGCTCCAGACGCCAATTGCCAATTAGTATCCATTTACGATGAAGACGAAGACGTCCACGATAAACCACGGAGCGAGAGGTACATCCCACTCTAAGAATAAAATTATGGATAATCTCCTTGTTCCGATTAACAATTGTTTCAATAGTTCCCGAGACGCTGAGTTCTGGAAGGAAATGAACAAATACACGGAGAAACATATTTGCCGCCCGGAATCCGCCGGAGGTGCAACCACGTCAAAGTCCGAGACTGGGAGGATTCGAGTGGCCGTCATCGATAGTGGAGTTAGAAAAGATGATACACGCATTGACGGTTATCTTGAAGCGAAAAGAATAGTAGACTGCCGCAACTTCGCATCGCACAATCACAAGGACTGGCTTGATGAAATTGGTCACGGCACCATGGTTGCCGATCTGCTGTTACGTGTAGCCCCAGAAGCCGAGCTCTATATTGCCAAAGTCTCCAACGCGAGGTGGATTCCGAAGCGTGAGCTATTCCACATTGCGAATGTGGGTTGATTACCTCTCTCCCTCCTTGCCGCTCTCTTTAAGACAATATCATTACAGAACTCATACGACACTTACAGGCTATCAATTATGCGGTCCAAGACTGGAGAGTTGACATTATCACCATGTCGTTGGCGCTTGCGGACGAAGATGACAGTATCGATCAGGCGCTCCACCATGCCCTGGATCCAGAATGTAAAGATGCCTCAGGGAAGATCATCTTCGCGGCAGCAGGGCATAACAGGGGTGGCAACAGGCCGAAAGCCTGGCCAGCTCGAAAGCCCGGTATCATTGCGATTCATGCGACGGACTGGCTAGGATCTCCTGCGAATTTCAATCCTCCACTCGGCCGCAACCCAAATGACATGATTTTTGCCACTTTAGGCCGAGATATCAAGTGGCCGTGTGACGACAAACCAGGGGAGTGGGAACACCGTTACATCTCCGGGACGTCTTTCGCAACGCCCATCGCGGCTGGGATCGCCGCCAATGTTTTGGAATTTGCGAAGCAAAAGCTGTGTATGCCGAAGCGGAGAAGAGATCGCTTCTTCTCTCATGATGGGGTGAAGAAGATCTTCGCCGCTATGTCTGCTCAGACTGGGTATTGTCATTACGTTCAGCCCTGGTCTTTATGGGACATAGCACTTAAGGGCAAATGGGAAGGTCTGAAGGATATGGACCAGGGTGATCCGAAGAATATTTGTAAGATCCTCGAATTTATTATTGGGATGGGGTGAGTGATCAAGTTTTGAATGCGAACTGGTCGGTTGTTTTACAACTGGTGTTCGAATGTTTCTCCAGCCGTGGCTATTGACAGATAGGGCACATTAAGTAACATATATCGTAAGAGGAGCATGTAAGAATTGGCGACAGAAGGTGAGGCTACCCTGAAGGACGCGAGGAGACTTTTGCCAGCAAAAGTATATGGGGAAGGTCTCAATGAAGAATAGGGAAGATCTCAAGGTGTGTATGTTGATGCTATATCAAAGCTATGGACTTCTTGCAACAGCCTGGGGGATGTTGGGCTATATATATTCGTGAATAACCTTATGATTTAAGCAGATTGGTTGTTAATCCATTACTTCCGTTATTATTCAAGGATGGATAACGGAAGTGTATGAAAGGTGTTTCATAAGGGGTTTGATTTGCCGGAAACCCCGGATTCCGACAGAGCAACCTGGTGTCCATCGCCGAAAAACCTTATTGTGCATTTTGCAAGCGACTATACAGGCGGTACCGTCGGCCTCGTTTGCTTAGAGAGCACATATTACGATACACAGTCATTTATCGAATCAATGACCTGTGTTTGTGCAGGAGTGAGGCCACATCCAAACGGCACGACCACGGCCCAAACCGACAAGATTCAGATCTCGAAAATTATCAAGGATATCCAAATTGAAGGTGCTGAGCCGCAGCTCCTAGGGCATATTCTTGAGCTGCTGTATGGTTCTTCATCCGATGACACCGGACCAAGCACTTACTGTTGGACGCACCTCTTCCACTCTGGAGTTGTTGCGTGGTATCTCACTTGGCGACAGTGGGGATCGGGCTTGGAAATGCCATTTGATATGATGGTCCATCTTGCAGCTGTCGAAAACTATCATTCTATTGAAGGAGGAACTATACTACTCGGGGTTTTCACAGCTCTAGTGCCCATTCACCGAGACAGTGTCAGTGAAAGCATCTAGTGGCACTTTGAGGCTATTGGTGAGTCTTCGGAAGAATTGCTAAGACCACATAATCTGAGTTCGATTTATCGAACCTGGTATAAAACCCAAGACATCGCAGAACTCCGACGATCTAGATGTTTTTGCCACGCAAGGCAGACGACTCGATGATCGAATGGGCAAAGTGGACGAAGCTGGTCCGGGAGCTCCTCGAAAGCTGTCAGACCCAGCTGAAGGCTAGGTCTGTCGGCTGAGCCTTGGTGGAAATTCCTTTATGCGTTATGGTTCGGCTCTCTCTCAGCCGCAGCTGTTTTATGTATATTTAAGGAGGGTTCACTACCCTCTGCTTCTAACTAGGACCTCTTGGAGGTCAAGAACCTGATAATTAATCCTTCAGTTGTATATGCTTCAGTGTGTGATATCAGGGTCTCACAAAAGCCACGAACCGAACAAGGTCCACCCGCGCTTCCTGCGCGCCGAGCTCCGCCTCTCCTAGGGTTTGCATTACCCACCCACCCACGCTAAAATTTCCACCCACGAGTACCCACGGAGACCCGCTAACCACCCACGGGTGGGTAGCAGGGGTGCGTGGGTAGACTGAAACCACCCACGGACTAATCACCCGTAGATACCCAAAATGCTAAATGGTTAACCATTTATGGGTACTTATTTTTAACTTAAATATTTATTATATTAGTATAAATAAATTAATCCTTATAAAGATAAAAAACGTATATAATATTAGGCTATATTTTATGAAGTACTTTTTAAAGTATTAATACTTAAATTAGGAATATTTAATTGTTATGTTTGGCCCTAATTATTATTTTTATGAACGTAACGCCGTATTAATCGGGGTATTTATAATTGCCGTATGCAGGGCCGTATTAATCCGAATATTAATCGGGGTAACCAGAATTCCCTTATGCGAAGCCGTATTAATCGTATATTAATATTTTTACGGCTCGTCCTGCTTTAGCAGGTTGTCCTGCTTTACTTGTTCGTCCGGCTTTAGCTGGTTGTCCTGTTTAGTTATTTCTGAATCGAAATTCAGCGGGATATTCAGTTCTTTATATAGCTTATTTAGGTTTTGCAGTACGGCTTGCTCGTGCTCCTTAGCCTGCCGCTGGCGGATAAACCTTTTTTTTCGTTGTATATAATACAGCTTATCTTGTTGCACGCAAGCTTTTTCCAGCTGCTTTTATTTTGCTTTGTTTCGGGCTGCTTTTCGTTTGGCTTTTTTGGTTTTGCGTTTTTTTGGAATTTCGTATAACGTTTATCCGGTAACGCCGTAATCCGGCAAACCTATAGGACCTATAGATGCTATCATGCCCGTCACATGGTAAATTAGTTTTATATCTTTAATTATTAACGTAACGCGTTTGCTATAGATGTAACATAAATTGGCGGTTATAAACGATTAGTACGTAAACTAATACGTATATTGCTAACGTGGATATATTAGTAAAAAGGGTAGTAAAAACAGCTTCGCTTATTTTTTATAAAGCTTCTATAGTTAACCGCTGGCATCGTAAATTTATTCCGCCAGGCAAACCTTAAATAATTTCGCATACAAAACGTTAAAATGGGGCCTTAGATATTATAAGACTGGTATTTTTCTGATACCTGCGGATTTTTCGAAATATAATGGCTTAAGCGAAAAAAACCAAAATTAATGAAAAAAAAAGAAAACAAAAAAAAAACTAATAAGGCCTGATATACTTATTACCGGGCTTCCATCGTTTAGGCTTTTTGATGTTACCGGTTGTCTCCATAGGGGTTTTTTTGGCTTTCGGTTTAATTATGCCTTTGCCTGTAGCCGTACCTTTGCCTTAAGGTGGGTATCTGCCTTTGACGTTTTTAATTTGCAATTATACGCGTTAATCTGAATAAAAATTAATATATCGATTAATACGCGGATTAATACGTTAATTAGTAAGTGTTAACTTATAAGTTTTTAAACGCGCCATAATTAAAAAATTATTTGTCGTATTTAAAAAGTAATATCAAAATCGAAATTAATTAATTAAAATTAACCGGGACGTATAATTACACCAAAATACGACCGCGCAAAAATTTGTAATATGTTATATATTAAATAATTAAAACGAGGTAAAGGCATTACGGTAATTTAAACAACTTATTTATAGGTCCACTTTTTTCAAAACAATTTTATTAGTTTAAAATTTTATATACGTATATAATAAAAAAACATATAATAAAATATATAAAAATTATTAAAACATATAAAAATAAATAAAAATAAATATAATTAAAAATATAATAAAATAAAATAAAATAAAATAAAGTAAAATAAAATATGTAAATAAAATATAATAATAAAAATGTATTTAAAAAATTATAAATTGAAATAAATTATAACGAATTAAATTTAATTAATTTTATTACTTAATAATGTACAAATTAACTAATAATACGTTTACTTCTTATTAATATATGCTTTCGAAAAAGTTATAATAATTTTTTCAAAATTATTATGAACTTTTTTTTCCCGTTTCCTTATCGATTTAATTATAGCGTTTTTAATTTTTATTTGCCCTTTGGCGTATGAATTAACTAAAGGTAACGGTAGGTCGGATTCCTGCTGTACGGTAATCTTATTATAGATTTGCTATTTCGGTAAGAAATTAATTGTATTCGGTATTATTCCTGGATTAACTTAAGGTATAGCAATTTAGGAACCGGATTAGGAAAAGGATTAAGATTTGTTAATTTTACTGATAGTAGCAGTAAGAAAGGTAACGTTCAAATCTTATTTTTCCGAAAATTTCGTATGAAAAATTTCTTTAATTTTTTTTTGTTGACGTTCCGTAATATGAATAAGTTTGTCGTTTTTCGTACAGTCGTATCAGACGTCAAGTAATAAATCTTTTAACCTATTTCGCAAATGGGATACGATAAGGAAGCTAATTTGGAATATAAGGTACGTTAATTCGGAACGGTTATACGAATAAATTAACTTAGCCTAATTCCATATTCGCTTTATCAGTACAGTAACGGCTTAAATATAAAGGTAGTTACGAGCGAATACGGCCAGCCTAGGGAATAACATTTTAATTTTACGCCAAAATGCAAAAATATCTAAGGGGGCAAACTTATATATTAATCAGCGTATTAATCCTTATATTAAAGTTTATATGCTTACGTATTTCCAGGTAATAATCGATAATTTTTTCCTAAGGCCGACCGTCGTCGGAAACTGATATACCTAAAGAAATACCTTTTAAATGTTAATATAAACGTATAGAAATAAAAATAAAATAAAATAAAAAAGGGCAAGAAAATAAATATCTTATTAGGAGTTTTAATATTTTCGGTTATGATTTCCGATAGGTTTCGATTAACATACTATTTGTTAGGTAATTTCGCCGCGTTATTTCCATACTTTTCGTAATAAGACTTATAAGCATTTTTAAAATAACGAATCGCTTTATTACGAAAGAAATCGTCTGTAAACGATTATCTTAAAAACGTTTTCCATTTATCGAAATAAAATTCCGTTTTCGAATCCGACAAAGGATATAAAAATATTACGAAAATAAAATAATACTTATTATTTCGAAAAGCTTTATCGATATAGCGCTAATAAAATTCCGAATAATTCTGAACGGCTTAAAATAATCTTTCAAAATAGGATTAGGGGGAACTAGCAAAAATTCGATTTTATAAATAAGTTTCGCATTTGCGAAAATATTTTTTTATAGTTTTAAACCTAGCAAAAACATAGCTGTAATTCGTTTTTTTCGAAACGCCAAAAAGATTCGTTAACAAAAGGAACGGCTTATAAATGTTGATCAAGTAATCGATAATATCCTAAGTGGTTTCCGTAATTTCGAAGTTATTTATTTTTTCCCGGCATATATAATTTTCGAATGCAGATCTTAATCGACGAATCCGGACAAGCATATATACCACGGAATTCCAACGACTTTTTACGTTTCGAATAACCTATAATAGTTTTTAAATATTTAGGATACCCTTTTTTTTAAAATTATTTTATATATACTTAAATTGTTACTGGCGTTTTATGCTAAAATTAAAATACGTCGTAAATTATCTAATTTAAAACGGCTAAAAAATTAATACGAAAATAAATATAACGCTATTAACGAAATAACAGGTTAACATACCCCTTTTATAATACGATCAGCCGTATTAAGCTTAATTTGCTTAATTTTGGCTTTTTTTATCGTCCTTTTTTACCTTTAAGCCCGCTTTATCTTTTATTTTTGCGTTATTTGTAACTTTTAACCATTTAAAAAAACGTTTGAAAATATTTTGTAAAAAATGTATAAAATAATGGAAATAATTCGTTTCGTTTTTCTACTTTTTTTTTGCTTATCTTTTTTCATGCATTTTTTAAAATATTTCATACCGAAATTTATTCCGCTATCTGCTATAATAACTTAAATTTTTATATACAGCCCGTACTTCTTTAATACTTCGTACAATTTTTAAGTATTTGACTTTCCCTTTTTATTCTTATATAGTTGGATATTAATTAAAACGTTTTTAAATATTCAATTTTTATCGATAAAATACATATATACGTTTTGGAAAATATATGCTAAGCTAAGGGACGTCCAAACGTCGGTAATTACCGAAACGTTACCTCATTAGAATCAGGCCCTATGTTAAAGGTTGCGGCTGCGCCTACGGCGCAGCTATGGCTAAGTAGCTTTTAGTACCACGCTAACCAAATTTGGAAAACCCTACAAAAAATAACAAATCCTCCAAAATAAGGCCTGATAACAAATTGTGATTTTTTAGCTCCGTTTGGTACGTTTCTATATAAATTTTTCAAAAGTTATTTTGAAAATTTGCAAATAAAATAATAATAAAAAATAATGGAAAAAATAACAGAAATTAATATTATATAAAGTTTTAAAAAAGCTTTTAAACCGTATATATAATTTCCATATCGGGGTTAAATTAGTAAAGATATTAAAAAAAGAAAATGAAAATTTTGGATTAGTGCATACCTTCTAACCGGAACGCCCTTACGGCCGCGATAACGCGCCCACCGTATATAACATTTTGTTATGGGCCTTCTAAAGGTAATTCAGTATGGGAAAAGCCCGTTTGGCTATGCTTTTGTCCGTATGGGTTATGGTTGCTATGTCGCAGCCATAAAGGCGTCCCGGATTTGGCTGCCCCCAACTTTTTTATGGCTGCGACGCAATAACGACAATCCGTACGGGCAAAAAAATTGCTGGACGGGTTTTTCCCATATTAAATATATTAGGGAAACCCGGCGCACGATAATGCGACCGGTAGTTATGCTATCGTAACTGTAAGGGTGTTACGGTCGCCCATTTCCCAGACCTAAATTTAGCCGTATCGGCCTTAATTTTAACCCAAACAAATTGAAAAAATTCCTATATATATATTAATTTATATCTCCTGGATATATTAAGTATTAGATTTACCGGACTTAAACTGGTTATGTTACAGCCATAAGGGCGTTCCGGATTTGGTTACCCCCAACCTTTTCATAGCTGCGACGCAATAACGACAGCCCGTACGGGCAAAAGCATAACTGGACGGGCTTTCCCATGCTGAATTACCCTTAGACGGCCCATAACAAAATGATGTACGCGGTATTTGCGCTTTCGCAGCCATAAAAACGTTACGGTCGGTAAATTTCCTAAATTTCAACTTAACTATATTAACCCTAATCTTTATCGAAAAAATTTGAAAAATTTCCTATATGCGTAAAAGCTTTTATTTAACGTATATTAAAAAAATAAAAATTATTCGATTTAAATTGGTTGCAAAAATAAAAAAAATAGGTTATTTTATAAAGAAAAGTACAGAACGAAAGAGTTTTTGCGCAACTCCAACTTAGACCTCGCTAGTTCGTTACGGGGATACGCTATTTGATTGGTTAATTTTAGCGCCTTGGCGTAATACATAAAAGTATATCCAAAATAGAAACGAGCCAGCAGAGGTTTAAGCTAGCTGAGGTAACCGAAACGTAAGATTCGGGAAATATATCTTGCAACTCCAAACGTATAACCTTTTCGGCGTATTTTTCGCATTTATCTTTAAACGTACGGGATTTTAGAAAAATATAAATAAGGCATATATACCGTACCCAATTAATAAAATACGGATTTTCGACAAAGTAAAAAAATATATATAAGCTAATTTATATTTTAACCCAAAAACGATTATTTTCCGATAAAATTCCGGCCGCCTAAAACAGATATTATTAAAACTACGATTAATACGATAATTAGTATAACGATTAATACGTACCAAAAAATTCGACTTATAATAAAATTTGTAACGCCTTACGTTTTCTTATTTCGAACTTATTTTCTTTTTTCGCATATCCTATTATTTATATAATTCCTTAACGCAATAATATTATTATTATTCTTATTCGATTTCGGATATATCCGGGTTTTATAACAAATTTTACAGATTATTATTAATTAACCCATTTCTAAGGTTACGTTCTGGAACCAATCTTGTTAATATTAAGACGTTTAACGGAAAACGAAAATTTTCTTAAAAAGTACCTTATTTGTATTTTCGTTAAAGGCGGCTTTTTCTTAAAATTACGGCCGCCGCATAAATTACGCTTTAAACGTTTCGGCGTTTTCCGTTTTATAAATATAATATGTTAAAATACCGAAACGTAAAAGTAATTCGTTACCTTTTTATCCGTTATTATAAAATAACGAGCTTAACCGTTATTCAGTTAAAGGCCTAGCTTTTTTGCTATATTTATTACCTAATTCGTTACCCGATTTATCAAAATCTTTTTCGTTTCCCTAAATAAATTCGTTTCTTGATTCGTCGTTATTTCTTTCTTAATAATTTGTTTCTTTAAATATGTAATTATTTTTAAATTCGTTTTTAACGTTCGGTTATTTCCCAAATTTAAATACGCCTTTACCTTTGTTTTCGATCTCATTTTCGTTATATAAGGTATTACTTAATTTCCGTAATTATTTCTTTATTTTGTCGAAAGCTTTTTACTCAAATAAGCCTAACCCATAATTTTTTTCGTCGGTAATAACTTAATTAAAAAATTAATAAAAAAGGGCGTTATATTATAAGATTAATTTCGGATAATATTAAAATTATATTATAAATTATATTATTAAAATAACCGTAATACGATTATTACGCCGAAAATTCAAAATTAATACGGGCGGATATATAAAATTAAGGCCAGAATAAGGTAATACGCTAAATACGTACCTTTTAAAAAGGTATTAATAAGCAGATTATTTATTATCCGGCCTATATTTATAACGCTTCTTTTTTTCCGGATTTTTCGAATACATTTTGCGATTTCTTTTATTTTTTTAAACTTTTTTTGGAATTTTATATAGCCGAAATACTTTTCCCTATAAATAAAATTATATTTCCTTATCGCTTATTAAATAATATTATAAAAAAACCCTAAATAACCGTAATAACGTAAGGATTAATTTTTTTACGGATTTATCCGTTATTTTTATTATTAATCTTAATCTTATATTTATTCCTTTGAATAACGAAATTCTTACCCCGGAAATCCGAATTACGAAAATTATTAAATTATCCCGGTAGTAATTATTAACCGGTTTCATATTTAAACAGAAAGTTACTGGGCAAAAGCGAATCCTAAAGCAAAATATTCGTAATCGCCAGTTACAAAAAATAAAGGCTAAAATATAGATCCGGTAACGCCGTTTTAAACCTAGTAATAAGTTATATTTCCAGATTAATATATTAATTAGTACGCAGTTAATTTTAAAAAGTTATGGCGTTATAAGAAATTAAGCAGTTTTAAAATTTTTTTATCTCGTTAATACCAAAATACCGTTTTAAGTTTGTAATACGGAAGATCTTATAAAATAAGTAACCGAGTAACGATTTTAAAATTTAGCAGTTTATTTTAAAAGTATTATAAGAAACGGCGGAAAATAAATTGGTTACGTTATTTATTAATAATAACTTATATACGATTTATACGAAAAAAATTATTATTTATATAAAGGATTTCCGTTTTATTTAATAAATTTATATATAAATAGGCTTACGTTTTTTCTTTAATATTATATAATAAATATTAAGTTATTTTTTTATCCCAAAAATTATTTAAAATTTAATTAAATTTTTTTATTTTAATAAGGAATTATATATATATTTACTTACTTCTTCCTAATTCATTAATTAAATACCAAATCTCGTTTTTAGTATATTTTTATTAAATAACAAAGTATTTACTTTAATTTTTTTATATTTTTAATCGTATTAATAATACGATATTAATTTTGATATTTATAATTAATTTAAAATAAATATTATGTTTAACAAAAAATATTTTTTTCTTTATATCGCAATTATTAATTAAAGGTATAAATATGCCCGTATTCCTAACATAACGCGTATTAATTTCCGTATTAATCGATATCTTATTATATTTAACATAATATCGGCTTTCGAAAAAAACGGCGGTAAACTTTTTTACAAACGTTATAAACCTAACAACGCGCTTTCAAATAATAAAAATACTGCAAAAACACGGAAACGCAACAAAAAACTCCTTCGCGAAAATCCCAATAAAAAGGCCGTAAAAAACGCCCAGTAAATATTACGAACCAAAATTTGCCGTAATAAAACGGCTTGGGATAAAAAGTACCCCGAACCGGACCCTATTATCTAAAATAAAGCCCACCGAAAAATTATCGATACCGCCAATAATTTATTATAAGTTCTGCTTTTGGTAACATATTAATCTTTATATTAATCGTTTTTAATTACTTATAGAATAAATATCTTAAATAACTTATAACTTAATATAATATCGACCTTAAATTACGTTCTGGCGCGGCGAAAACAATTATAAACGATTCGGATTAATTATTTTATAAATTTCTTAATTTAAATAATAATTTTCCATAAACGTCCGTTAACAAAAAATAAGAATTTATTCTCGAAAACAAATTATCGAAAAATAAATAAATCGCCTTATTACAATAAGATAATATAGATTACCGTTACCTTTATTTCCAAAAGTTCGAAAATAAATTAACGTTAATAATTAATAATACGGTATATATTATGGCCGAAAAGTTTCCCAAATTATTAATACTTATTTCGGATAGATTTAACGTTATAATATTAAATGTTAAAAAAATAAATTTTTAATATATTTTTTATCCTTTACCTTATTATATATTATCAAATAATTTTTTAAATATTTGGTCGTAAGCTTAAGCTTAACTTACATTTTAATTCGTTATTTTTATTATTTGCGAAACGTTTTGCCAAAATAATTACCGACGTAATCGTAAAATATACCGGACGGAAAACGTTTTCGTTAAAACATAAAAATTATGATATTTTCGTTAAATAACGGCAAACGGTAAATTAATTAATACGTAAATTAATACGCACATTCGTTATTAACTTAATTTTATAATATTAATTATATTATGTTTATATTTATTAAGTTAAATTTTTTTAAAAACTTTTATAAACCTTATATTATAAACCCCGATAAAACTTTTATTATTTACGTAATAAAAACTTAATATCCGAAATTAAACTGGATATCCTTGATTTTTTCCGTACCGAAAAAATAAATAACATTTGGGTAACCTCCATTTTTTATTATTTTTGTAATTTTGTTAATGTTTATTTTTAAATAGCGGATAACAAAAAAAACTTTTGGTTAATTTTATTAAATTTTAACCTTCCGATATTATAACTTAAAAAAAAATTTTCCGTAGGTAACGGATAAATTCAAATTACGCCGCCGGTCCTACAGGTTCCGGTAAATTAATTATTTATTTTATTAACGTATTAATTTTCGTATTAACCCATTTTTTTCGCCCTAATTTGAAATATAAATTTCGTCGTTTTAGTTACTTTTCAAAAATGCCTTCGTATTTTCAGCTTACGGTTACCGAAATATTAAAAAAAATAATTTCCTTCGGTTATAATACCCGTAAGCTTCGTAAGTTTTAATCGCCTTATTTTCCCGGCCCGGCTTGGCTCTGGAATAATACAATAACGTAATAGCTCGAAAAAGCCGCTTTTCGTTCGGCTTCTAGGCGAAAAATAAAATTGGCAGTAACATTAATATACATCCCGAAAGTTTTTCCGATTGCCCCTAAGGCTTTCGTAAATAATTTTCTCCCAAATATACATTCGTTTAGTTTATAAAATATAATAAATTAAATAATTTGGCCAAATTAACAAATTCGTAATTAATTTTGCTTAATTTATAAAGCAGGGCGATTATTACATAAATTAATACGGGAATTAATACGCCTTTAATAATAATCTTATTTTTAAAATAAATATAACCTTTAATTCGTTATATTCTGACGTTATTATGATTTTTACCCAATAGGTACCGGTAGGTAGGTAGTTCGTAAGTGGGTAGTCGTGGGTAATTTCGAAAAAAATTCCAAGACCACCCATGGGTGGGTACCCAATGGGTACCCATTGCAAACCCTAGCCTCTCCCGCATCAACACCATCAACCGCGTTACTCGCTTCCCGCCCTTCGACCCGTACCTGCGCGGCTGGCGCAACTACGGCGGCCTCTTCCGCGATAACCTCGCCTGGATGGCCTCCGCCACCGTTTTTATCGTCGTGGTGCTGACGGCAATGCAGGTGGGCCTCGCTACGGAGCGGCTCCGGGACGACGCCGATTTCCAGCGGGCGTCGTACGGCTTTACCGCCTTTGCCATTCTAGGGCCCATGTGCGCGTTCGGCCTGGTGGTCCTGGGGGCGCTCTTTAATTTGACTAAAGACCTGCCGTGGCTTTTCGCCCAGGGCCGGGGTTCGTCAGCCAAAACTCAACCCCAATGTCCGCATACCCATCGCGACGTTGTGTCTACAGTTTGAATAGGGCTGGGCGGCTCCGTGTTAATCTTCTCGATTCCTCATGCGACAGGGGTCTTGGATGGCTGGCATGTGAGACTTGATGACTACGTCGGCTAGGCGCATTGCCATAGGTCTGGGGTCAAGTTATCAGATTCCTCCAGTGCTAGGGTATCTTGTCCGTTGCTCTTAGCAGATTTTAGCGGCCATACCCACACTGTCTGATAAGCTCTGGTGAACGGCTACGTCACGGCGTAAAGAGCCAAGCTAGGCTGCCGAGGTACCTTGCAGGTTCCAAGCGGGACGCCATACTCACGGTCACCGCATTCTAGAGACAGCGCGTCACGTCCCGAGCTGCACGCGTCGCTCCACTGTTATCAGCTCACAAGAATCCGAGCGCTCGCCACCGCAATCTAGGCTAGCGCCTTAGCGTACAACATCCGCAGTCGACTGTGGCTGGCGTGGCTGACCTGACGCAGAGTGGCTCATGTAGTGGCTTATGTAGTGGCTTATCTAATGGCTTAGTAGATTGTGTAGGCGCGAGCGGGTGGCTTGTTTTTAAGTGGCCCGTGCAAATGTCATCTGATGCCATACGAAAGGCGGTCATCAAACTCTATAGAGCCAACGGCCGCTTGCCTCATCGTGATCAGGACCCCATTTTGGAGGTTGTGGCTGCGCCTGCGGCGCAGCAGTCGTAGCCACAGCTATAGCTTTTGATCAAGAAATATCTGTCAGGGGTCCAATATATCAGCTAAACTCCTTTAAGAATAATACTTACAAAAATAACAAAATCTCCAAAATAAGGCCTAATAACAAATTATAAATTTTTCGTTCCGTTTAATACGTTCTTATATAAATTTGCAAAAATTATTATTATTAATTTTAATAATATATATTAATTAAGAAATTTTTCATATATTAATTTATATAATTTAATATAAAATTAAAATTTTTATTTTTTAATATAATAATAATTTTAATTAATATAAAATAAAAATTGTGATAATAAAAAAATTAACTTATAATTTTAATTAATATATGCGATAATTCTTTATCTTTTTTAAGTAAATAAGATAAAAATATAATTTTATAAATTAAAATAATAATATATAAAGTTTAAAATCATCCGTAATAAACCCCAAAATATATTTTTTTTCCTAATTAACCAAATATAAATAATATACTTAAAAATTTAAAATATATATTTTATATTTTTAAATATTTAATTTTTTAACATAAAATATTTATTTTTATTTAATATTTTTTACCGGTTTTTTGCCGATATAAATATAATTAATTTATATGTTAATATTATATATATAGTTAATAACTTTATAAAACCTTTATGCCGTTAATTTATTTGCTTTATATTAGGCGTTATACTTAATAAATAAGGCCATATTTTATGGAAAAAATAAATTAATATAATATATAATTTGGTTTTTAAAAAACTTAATATTTTTTTCGTTATTAAAATAAATTTCGGAAAATCCTTAATTATTTAAATTGTATTATTAATTAAATTAATAAAAAAATAACGAATTTTTATATTAATAATTCTATATTTTATTTTTATTTTAATATTTATAAATACGAAAAAAATTAATTTAAAAATATTTAACCGCATAATTATCGAACGGTATAACCATATTATTCTTAATTTTAAATATAAATTAAACGATTATTTCCAAATTATTATATTAAATTTAATTTTCGAACGATAACATAATTTAATTATTATCGACAAAATATATTTATTATCGAAATAAAAAAATTTAGGCCTAAATATATTAATACTTATAATTTACGTTTTATTTTCCTTATTTATATATATTAATTTACGTATATAATAATTATTAATAATATTATAAAAAGAAATTACGAAATATAACGGTTTTCGTTAAATCGGCAACTTAATTAAATATAATTATAAAGCGGAAATCAGATATTTTAATATTAATTATTCCGAAATTAATATTATTATTTTCTTTATATTTAAAAGTAAATATTCGAATTAAAAATATTCAAAACTTTTAATAATTAATATATTTAGGTTATTAAATAATATCTTTTTAATATAGCTTAATAATTCATATTTTAATATTAAAATTATTATTTATATTAATAATAAAGCAAAAATTATAAATATGTGCAATTATCTAATTAAAACCATAATAAACCGGGGGTATTTGTTAAAAATTATAAAAAAATTATTATATTTTATAATTCCGAAATACTTTATAGGAATTAAATTTATATATATAATAATTTAAAATCATCGAATAATTTTATTTATATTATCGTATTTATTATTGTATTTAAATTAAATATAAATATTTTAGATATTAATTAAATAATATAATAAAATATATTATAAAGTTTTTCGATTGAAAATATATTATAACGATTTAATCGAATAATTTATAATTATAAATAAATTATATTAATTTATATTTTATTAAACGTTTAATAAATGTAAAACCAAATTATTTATTTTAAAAAAAATAAAATAACGAAAAAAACTTAAGCTTAATAAGTTAAAAACCGTAGTACTTATAAAAATATAAAGGCCGTAATAAAAAGTGACATAATAAACTTGGATAATAAGGAAAATAATACGTAATTTATCGCAAATAATCCAGATTAAAATAAAATAATTATTAAATTTTAATTTTAATTTTTAACTAATTAAAATATTATTTTTAAATTTTCGAAATAAAATAATTTTAATTTGCGATATCGGATAAAAATAAGGTTTTAATAATATGCGTTATTTAACGGCAAATATATTCGTAAAACGATTTTAATATATTTAAAAAAACGAAATTATTATGTTAAAAAAGGACGGTAATAATTTAATTTCGGCTAAACCTTATTATAATATATATATGTTTAATTTCCTTTATATATCCGAATTTTTAAATTCGAAAACATTTACGTAAAAATAATTAAAAACCGGTTCGATAAAAGTAATTATTTAAGAAATAATAAAATGTTAATATAAATAATTAACGAATACATTTTTATACGGTTATTTTTATTAAATTTAAACGGTCCTTATTTAATAAGTTCTCGAATAAATTAAACAAAATTAAAAATTTATATTTAATTCAAAATATAATCAAATTAATTAAAGCGGTTTCCGGTTTCGATAAATAACAATATTAAGATATTTTGAAAAGCCGCTTATTTTTTGTATTATATATAATATACAAAAAAATGTATTTTCGTTTTTACAAAAAATATAAATAATTTTTCGCAAATAACGAAATTTATTTAATCGGAAATAACGGCGTTATATTTTTATATCGTAAACCGATTTATATAAGTTACGGATTATTATTGTATTATAAATTTAATAAATGTTGGAAAAAATTATAAGGCTATTTTAAATTATATTTCGTCTTAATTAAAATATATTATATACGGTCGTTTGGCTTAACTTAATAATTAACGGTTTAATAATAATCCTAATAATTTAAATATTAAACCGGTATATAATTTATATGTTTTCGTAATTTAAAATTATAATATCGATTAAAATAATACTTATATTTATACGCATAATTTAAAACGTATTAAGTAATCTTAATTAAAAATTTATTTTGTCCTTTTTATTTATAACATTAACGTAAAATTTATTATTTTTAAATATTTTTAACTTTTTAATTTTATATTTATTACCGTACTTATATTTATATAATTTATTTATTTTTATATCGTTATCGGAATCGCCGGTATTATTAAAACGTAATAATTCGTAACCTGATATAATAAATAATATATCGGAAAAAAATCAAAATAATAATCTTTATCGAAATTAAAAAATTACATATTAAAAATAAACCATATTTATTGGATAATAATACTAATAATAAATTAAAGGATGATCGTAATATTAAGTTAAAAAGTAAAAAATAAAATTTTATTAATTTTAATTAAAGTTAATAATAAATTACGTATTCGATTTCGATACGGTATTACGGTTGTAAAACGTAATAATTATAAATATTTATATAATATTAATTGAAATTATTAATATATTATTTATTTATTAAATTTATTATTTTTATTAATTTTTAATTCGTTAAACCTGATGCGAAATATTAATTCGTTTTAATCCAGATTAATTATATATTATAATAAATACATAATAAAATTTTTTAATTAAGAAAATTAACGGAAGTTTATATTAAGTAATTCGATTTATAATTTATTATAATTATAAATAAATTATCGCTTTAATTGATAGCCTTTAATTTACGACGCCGAATTAAAAGTTTTTAAATTTTATTTTCCGGTTTTTTTTTCGAATTTATTATATTAACTTTTAAAATATTTTTATTTTTTTAACCTCTAGGATATTTTGGTTCGAGTTAAATAATTAAAGTAAAAAATCGATTATGTAAGTAAATAAATAATATGAATAATTTTTCGCCAATATCAAAAAAGCCATTTTTTCGCTATTAATATAGTTATTTTGGCGTCCGCTTTTTTTAAATATTAATTCGAAATATTTAAAATCTCGGATTTATAATAAATGTTTATTAATTATGCTTTATAACCTTATTTTCCTATAATTAAAATTAATATTTATTCGCGTACGATCCTAATTAATATTTTTCAAAACCGCCTATATATCTTATTATTATTTTGTTAAAGATTTTAGTAATTATTTTTTTTTCGAATTAAGGCTTTTTGGTTCCCTTAATAAAGATTAACGGCCGGATTTAACTTTTTTCTTTTCGCCGTATTTTCCCTTTATCGGCGTAACTAAGTCCCCGGTTAATTTTAAGAATTTCTTTATTTTTTTTCCTGGTTGGTTTTAGGAATTCCTTTATATCAAAATCCTACATAAATATAATAATAATTGGATATTCCGGGTAACCGCCGAAATCTTTAATATTAATATTAAATATGCTGCGGTATTTAAAAATCTAATTTTTATATAAGGTTATTTATTCGGTAATTAATTATATATAATTACGGATTTTTCTTTGGTTCAGCATTATAAATATAACGTTTACATAATATATACCATAAGATACATTACGGTTCTATATTTCTCATAATTAAAACCACAAAATTATTATATCCTTAATATTATTTATATTATGTAAATCGTTATAGATTATAAATTCTCAAAAACGGTTAACGGCTTGACTTATACGGTTTTTTAAAGAATATGCGCCGGTTAAATCTGTAATATGAAAAACGTTTACTTTACGGTTCCAAAAACATATTATTTAATAATTATTTCGGGATTTAATAAAAATAAGGTTTAAAAATTGTTAAAATATATAAATACATAATTTATTAACCTTTAATAAATTTTATATATATAATCAAAATCTCGAAATATCTATTTAAATATTATTTCGAAATTATTATAAATAAATTATATATTAATATATATAAAATAGTAAATAACATACGTTTTTTAGCATATATTAATAAAATCCACCTTATTAAAACCTTATAATACTAAAGTTTTGTTAAATAATTATTTAATTTAAAAAAAACTTATTTTAAAAATTAGGGTAAAATTTGGAAAAATAATATATATAATAAGAAATAAGGTACGGAAAATAACGTTACAATTGATATAATTCGTATCGAAAATTAATTTAACGCCGTTATAATCTTTATATATGTTTTAATCTTTTGTTAAATCGCTATATACTTTCCGAATATAATTATTATATTTTATTTTATTAAATATTTATAATATTATTGAAATAATTATATAATATTAAATATATATAAATAAAATATTATAATTAAACACTTTAATAATATTATTAGTTTGCCAATATAAATTCGGCTTAAATAAAGCCAAAAATATAAATAAAAAATATAAAATATAATAAATAATATAAAATTTATATATTAAATAATAATTAAATATATTATTAATATTAATAAATAATATGTAAAGATTTATAATATACGAATAAACTTTACGGATAATTAATAAATTATAAAAATATTCCAAAATAATATATATAATTACGTTCAAAATATATAAAAACTTTAAAATTATATACTTATATACATATAAATTATTAAATTTATATAAATTATTAAATATAAATAAAAAGATTAACGTTATTTCTTTATATAACAAAATAATAATATATAAAAAAAGAACTTAATAATTATATGCAAATTATATGAAATTTATATCATATTATAAATTTCTTAATATAATTTATAAAATTATTATTTATATAATTAATATTATAAATAAATTTAATTATAATTCTTTATAATTCTAAATACTTATTATATCCTAATATATAAAATTACGTTATTTATAATATAATAATTATTAATTAATGTTTTTTTAATTTAATATCCGAAATCCATATTATAATATATATTTTTTACATATTTTACCATATTATAAAAGGTAAATAAATTCGTTGCCGATATAATAAAGGTAATTTCCGTTATAACGCCCGATAATATATTCTGAATAAACCCAAAAAACTTTGTTCGCCCGGCTAAAGGAATTAGATTCGCTAATAATATCCCCAAGAAATAACTTATTTCCGAAAAATAACCTTAAGGATAGATAAGAAGATCTTTAACCAAAAAATAGCCGGAACTGGTATTAGAATAACCTGCGATAAGGCGAAACCGATAACGTAATGCTGATTAAGGCATTTTTGTATTAATTAAATAATATTCGATTATCCTATAATATAAAATATTCCTTACAGAAAATATATATTATACGTAACCGATTCCAAATACCAGGTATATATTATAAAGTTACATGAATGTAACGGAAAATTAAAAAAAATAAATATTTATATTTTGATATTAACATAAATATATATTAATTAAAAAAATCTTACGATTATTAAAAATTTATAAATTCGGTAATATTACGAAAAATATATATTACGAATAAGATTTTTTATTACGGAATAATACGGCATTTATATAAATATTAAATGTTAATAATATAATTCGGGATATCCTTTGTAATAATAATTAGCAAAATAAAATTTACGTTATAACGGATTATATTAATCTTATAAGTTATTAAATTGTTAAATTAATTACGGATCCTTAATTAATTACGGCTTTCGTATTTGAACAAAAAAGTTATGTAAATTAGATATTATATAAATAATACGAAAAAAAGGTTATAACTTTATAAACCAGACCGTTTAACCAGAAAATACATATTATATAATTATTTTATGGATATTATAATTTACGGAATTATACAGATAATAAATATGCAAATTACGTATAAAAACGTGGCAAAAAATATTTATACGTAATTCCTAAATATTCGGCATTATTATATAATCCGAATAAAAATTTCCAAAAAAATTTAAACATAAATATTATGTCTAAAATAAATAAATTTTCGAGACCCGAAAACGTAAAAAGAATTATTAATATATAAAGTATAATAATATGCAAAAAAAGACAAAATACAATTTTTTTTAAAACAATATTTAAAAATACTAATTAATAAATTAATTATAAATAGGATATATAAATTAATGTGAAATTATATATTATATTTAATTACAAATAATATAATATTTTTTACAAAACTTTATAAAAAATAAAATATTCGAAAGGAATATAATTAATTAAAATTGTATAAATTATAAATTTAATTATTTATAGTAATTTCGTTAATAATTATACCGCGTATTATATTATAAAATATTAATTTTTTATTTACGGTTTTATTACCGGAAATAAGCAAATTATATTAATATAACGATTAAATAATTATAATATTATATTAAATAATTCCGCAATGAAGTAATTAAGATTATATAGGTAATAAAATTATATTAATATTAAAATTATAATAATAATATTATATCGCTTATATAAAAATATATTACAAAATAACAGGAAAATAAAGAATTATATTAACGGTTCGTTTTCGTTCGATAAATCTTTATTTTACTTATCTAACGACAATAATAACGATAACGGACTACCTTAATTAAAACTATTAATTAAGTTATCGACAATTTATACCATAAAATCATAACTTTTTTCCGCATACGGGATATTACGGTCGTCCTAAACCAAATTATCCTTAATAAATTTAATATTAAAAGCTTTTTCGGTAATTACGTTAAAATTATTTACAAATTAATTTTCGTTTTTTGCTGTATTTAACTAATTAAGCTTATTTACGTCGTTAATAACAAATACGGCATTATTAAAATTAACAAACTTAATTTTTATAACTTTACGGCCCGTAATTAAAATATTTCCGGATTTTTAACCACTTTTTTTAATCCGAAATAAATATCCTTTAATAAGCCAGAAATTCCGAAACAAAAAATAAACGCGTTTAAGGATTTCGTTACGAAAATCTCGAATAACGTAACATTTATTTCGCGAAAAAGTATAACGGGCATAAAATTTGCATTATAAGGATATACGGTATTTAACTAAAAACGAATTTCGGAAAAAAATAATATTAATATTATATATATTATTTTTTAACTGGCGGAATTTGCTAACAAGTTATAAATTATAATATTCCCTCTTTTAATTAAATACTTTCCATTGTTTTCCTTAAATTCTTTCAAAATTAAATTTAATATTAAAATCGAATTAATAAGAACTTAATCTAATATTGTAAAACGTAATATCTAATCGAAATAAAATCTTTTTTTTCGTAATTAAATTAACCGGCCCTATAAAAAATAATAATATTGGTATTAACCGCTTAACATAATTAACGTCGCCATATTATATAATATACGAAAAACATAAATAAACTTAGATTTTTTTTTAAAAAAAATAATTTTGTAATTTCTGATCGATAAAAACGGTATCGATCGATAATTAATTATTATTTTTAATAAAGTTAAAAACGTTATTACCCTATAAAATATCGGCCGTATTAAAAATATTTCCAGCCTTATAATTATTTAATAAGAAAATCCTATTTAATATGTTATAATTAAAACCGTATCGCCTAATAAATAATATAATTAAATTATATTTCCGAAATAAAAAATAAAATATTTACGGGTTATCCGTTAAATTATTTATATTACTAAATAACGTATTATTAATAAATAATAATAAAAACTCTTCGTTAAAAATCCTTATTTATTAATATGTTTTAATTAAAATCCCGTAATGTTTCCTTTATTTATCCGACATAACTAAAATATTTAAAAATTATATTATACGTAATAAATTCAAATTCGGCAACGGTTAACCGGAAATATATATATTCCATAAATTCGGTAAATTCCATATATATTAAATATTTCTATTAGAAATAGTTTATATCGAATACGGAATTTCTGCAAAAATAACGTAAATATGTAAATATTATGCATATAAAAAATAAAAAGTTCGAAAAAATAAAATTTGGACAATTTTTAATATAATTATGTTATTTTATTTAAAAATTAATAATCCGTTTTTAAAGCTATTTATATTTTATGTATTCCGGTTATATTATCGGGCTAATAAATATATATAATTATAAGTAAAAGATTTATTTACATATAAAATAAAACAAAAATAAAAAGAAATTCCCATTTTTTATCGTACAAATTAATTATTTCGGCTAAATTAACCTATATTTTCCAAATATAACTAATTATTTTCTGGTTTTTATAAATAAAATAAAAACGTTCCGAAAACTAATAAATTTTTTTTAAATTTACATATTTTTTAAAAAAACTTTCGATAAATATTATAAGTACTGTCGATAATACTTTCGTTTTTATTAATTGCATTTAACGAAATTAAACGGCGTTTATTATACGATATACGTTTTAACTTAGGAAAACCGGAAAACTTTTACTTATTACATTTATAAAATATATTAATAAAAGTTGGGAATAAAATCTAGATAATATTAATTACGACTTAACAAAAAACTTAAGCGGTATTAAATATTATTATAACGTTTTATAAAATTATTTTGTTTTATAATATTAATTAAGCCAGAATATAAATTATTTTAATTGTTTTTAAAAAAATATGGTTATAATAACGGGTAAAAATAATAATAATATTTCGCATAACGGTACCGTATTAAAATGTTATATTACGAACATAATTTTAAATATTAAAGTTATTATACCAAAATATGATATCGTTTTATTGTACTTAGTTATAAAACGCAATGTATTTGAATTAAAATTATATTATTATGAAAAAATTAATATAATTACTTTAATTTTTTTTATTAACCGAATTATATTTTTATTTAACGTATAATAATTTTCATAAATATTTAACTTTTTTAACATATCGATATTATCCCGTAATAAATCCGAGAATAATAAAAACCTGCTTAGTAAATAAGGTAAATAATTGCCGTTAATTTTGGAAATTTTTTTAATTATAATAATTAAAATTATAAAAAAAATATATATAAAAATATCCGGATTATTATTATTATAAAACCGCTTTATCCTTTATTTCGTATTATACGATTATTATTTTTTCCTTAAATATATAATTATTTAACTTAAAAATTTAAATTAATTAAAAATAAACGTTTTTACAAAATATTAACCTTTATCCAAAATAATATAAATTACGTTAATTTCGAATAATAATTTTTTTAGCAAGCGGCGAAATTTAGGCCTTTTTACAAAAGTTACAAACTTTCCGTATAATATATTATAATATTTATATATAACGGGGTCTTACTTAATAAAAACTGAAAACTTCTCTTAACTTTTACATATTAATAATTATTTACATTTTTTTTAATATATTAATTAATCAGTTAATCAGAACGGTTAAATTAATAATTCGGCTTAAATCGTTACATAAAACCTAATTACGAATAAAATTTTTAAACGTTATATTAATTTTTTTATATTCATGTCAGAAATTCAAAATACGCGTACGTATGTTTTATTCTAAAAACATAACCCGGTAAAACTGAAAAAATTCGAATTTATCGTATTTTGAAAAAAAGGATAATAACGTAATGGGTTCAAATTATAATTATAATATGCATTAAAGTTTAGAAATAATAAATAGGTCTTAATTAGGATTATCGTAATATTAATAATAAGTCATAATTAAGGTAATCGTATATATATATATTTACAGAAATATATTATTATTAAGTTATTACGGATTTTTATTTTTTTAAAAAAGCAAATATATTAAACGAAACCGTTCTTACGTAATGACAGCTTAGGCCTCGTTAGCTCGTTACGGGGATTTGGGATTTGATTAGTTAATATTTAGCGTTATGGAGCGGTTCTTGAGTGACTTTGAAGAAATTGGGAAAACGAGCCAGGGAGGCCTGAGCTAGCTGAGATAACCGGCCGCGACCGTTCCAACTTTAGAGCCCGAAACTGACGCCCTTTCTAGGGGTTACATCCAAACTTAAGACTCCTACAATCCAAGTTAGTAAAATGAAAATAAATAACATATTTGTTCTGGGACTCGAAAAGCATTATAAATCTGTTAATTCGGGAATTATTAAAAAAATATAGCGATATAAACGGCCAGTTTTGAACACCAAACATCCAATTTTGGAATACGCCACCATGTGCTACTATACCCCCCACTTATATCCCACACCATGTCCAGTTCTGCACATCGTCCGGAAACCATACAATACGAACCAGGCCCGTTGCCGGTTTCCACCTGTTTAATTTCCTCTTCAGTGGTTCGGGTTTATATCGGTACAAACATACCAACTAATTTATCTTACGGCGTTTAATATATCTTAATATACGATAAAAACATTCTTTTATGGGATTTGTTTATAAAGAAAAAAATCCTAAGAATTTAGAATTCGTAAGATATAAAATCTCGTAGGAGATTTTTCATACGAGGTTAGCTAAGTGTTACGACCCGACAGGCTCCGGTCTTAAGAAACGGTCAGGTAGGGAGCATACGGGCCACCTCCCGGGTCACGTGACGGTGATCACTGCCAAGCCAGTGATTATTAGTGATCAAAGGTGATCCCAAATAATCGTGATTACCATTAACGGTATAATTACGAATAATTAAGCTAAAAAAGAAAAGGATATATATATTTATTAATTCCATAATTTAAATAGCTTTAGTTTGTAATAATATATTATTACCCAAGATATCTTTGGTATTACGAAACGTAATACGTTATTATATTTATTATTTACATTTTTACGATATTTCTATTAATATAAACCCGTTAACTTAAGGGTTATTAATTAGTTAAATTATATAGTTCGTTATATATTACAAGTTTTTATTTAGTAATACCGTTAAATTTTACGCAATATTTAATACTGTTAAAATGTCGACTAGCATTTAGGAAACCTTTATTTAGTAATTTTAGGCTCGAATTTAAAAATTGGGAAAATAAATTTAATAATTTAGGGCTATGTTATTTATTTTATTTTTTTTCGTCCGCATAAAACCTAAGAAACCAAAACCTTACGATAGGAAAAATAACCCTTATATTTTCCTAATTTAATTATAAATTTATTTTCGTTTTCTGGATTTTAATAATTTAGCGGATATAGTCCTAATAATAAAAGTATGTTTAACAGGAAATACGGCTAATTAATTTAAACTTATTATGAAAAACTTCCTGGAAATAAAAAAATTAAATAAGAAGGATTTTATTAATAAGATTTTTTTATTTTATATTAATTTCGAAAATAAAGTATGTAATAATTTCGGCAATTTGGATAAAAAACGATTAACGGCTTTATAATTCCTATAATTCCGATAAAAAGGATTTGTATTTAAGTACGTTATAACTTTTAAAAGTTTTGCGGCTAAGGCCGGATAAAGAAATAATGAAGTCGACGTTTTTATCGATATATTTTATAAAGGATTAAAGGATAATATGAAAAATAAGATTATTTAAATTATACGATTAATTATTTTAAACCGGTATATTATAAAGATAATCAAAATTAATAATAAATAATTTAAAAAACGATAGAAAAAAAGGATAATATGCTTTATGTTTGGGATATAATAAGTTTAATTAAGGGAAAAAACAAAACGTATTTTTTGCTTCTTATAGAATAACGCCAAAACTTATGAAATTCGGTATTACTTATAAATAAAATTAAAGCCAGATTAAATGTTTTAATTCCGGCAAAATAAGGCATAAAACTTATAAATATAAGAAATCTAAAAAGCTACGGCAAAATAACTGGACCCCTATATTAAAAAAATAATTTAGGAATAATTAAAAAAATAATAACAAAATTATTAATATAATCCAGGCCAAATATTTATTAGGTTTATAATAAAAGGTCTAATAAGGATTATTATAATAAGAAATTTGACGAAAAATAAAAAAAGCTAAAAAGCTGATTTAATAAGTATTGTAAATATAATAAGAAATATTATAAAAATAATTACGCAAATATCAGAATTGCATAAAAAAAGTTTATCCCGGAATCCCTAATTAATACGGCAAAATGTACGCTATATATTGTCGACGACGAAAATATCCCGATTATGAAAAATGGAAGTAGCATATTTACGAACGAATTATCCGTATGTATTATAAGGGATTCAATTTTCCAAATTGTACCGGAAATAATAAAAACGATACGTAATGGTATCGATATTTTCGAACCATAGCCCCAGGAAATATCCAGCAGTTTGCCGAAATAAAGAATTAGTTTAAAGGAAAATAATATTTGCAGAAAAACCCTTTTTACTATTATGGATAATGTAATTACCAAACGGAAAAAGAATTAATCCAGGGTATAATTAAAAAGCATTATTAAAAATTATTAGGGATGTTTATTTTTAATTAATATTTATTGCGGATTTTCAAAAAAAAGTTATTAAGGAAAAAATACGTTAATTATAAGAAATCTTTGGAATAACAGTTAAGATAATGTATAATGAGATATAGCCGTAAATATAAAAAAATAATTTATTCGATAAGGAAAAGAATTATAATAAAATAAAAAAGAATTAATACGGCTTAAAAGAATAATATGTCGATAATAACGACAAATATAATAACTTAATGCTTTAAACCAAAAAATATAAGTAAAACTTAATAAATTGAAATAGGAATTAAAAAAAGATTATTTATAAAAAAGTTGCAAAATGACGAAACTTAAAGAAATTAAAAGAAATGCCTAAATAAGGCTTTAAACGCGACGATAAGAAACGTTAACGACCTTATTATTTTGGAAATACGAATTAGAACATATTGATATACCGTAATAATAAATTACGAAATTCTGGGCGGAAATTATATTGTACCGAATATAATTAATAAGCTTAAATTGTTATAAAAATATAAGTTAAAACCTTATATAGCGACGAATACCGAAATTTAGGAATTCGTTTACGATAACGGAAAAATCTTACGCAAAATTAATTATTTCGAAATTTTTATCCAAGGACGATATTAAATAATTAATTTCGATATCGTTTTATTCGGAAATTACGATATAATTTTAGGATTATTATAAATACGTTAATACGGAATTTTAATTAATAAAGGGATTGGCTAAATAAGGTTCGCCTTATATTTTATTAGTAAATTAAAAAAAAGAGAATTAAGATTTTAATATTCGATCGAAAATGGCAACAAATACAGGCATAAGAATACGACAGATATTTTACCACCTAAAGGAACAAAATATAAAAAAAAGAACGGGTATTAGAAAAAAATACGACGTATTATTATTATTAAAGCGAAATTAAAGCAATTAAATAACGATTTTAAAAAATAACAACCCTAAATATTAAAAAATTTAATTAATATGCCATTATAATATTATAGATATAAGTAGCTTTTTAGAAAAAAGCTTAATAAGAAATTATTAAAACATAACGAATAAAATTATAAAATAATTTTTAAAAAAGGATTTTCGATAAAGTTTTACCTTATTTATAATTTTAACTGAAATAAATTACATATTTTTAAAGAATACCTAAAACATCGGCTACAGAAAAGATAAATTTGATTTTCGAAATTATTAATAGGATATTTAATATTTTTCGTATTAAAAAAAAACGGAAAATTACGATTTATGGTTAATTATTAATAATTAAATAATATTATTATAAAGGATTAAATATTATTATCCTTAATTACGGAAATAAAAAACCGATTTTACGGAATTAAATGGTTTAAAGTATTTAATTTTAAAAATAAATATAACCTTATTAGGATTAAGAAAAAATATAAATAAAAAATAATTTTGAAGATAAAATACGGATTGTTTAAATACTTGGTTATATTAATAAGATTTACGAACGTATTAATAATTCTTTAACGAATAATAAATTATGTATTACGAAAATATCTCGATATTTTCGTTATTTACTATCTTAACAACATTTTTATCTTTTTAAAAACAAAAAAAATATACGTAAAATACGTTTATAAGGTTTTTTAAGCTTTATAGGACGTAAGGCTATTTATTAACGCAAAAAAAAGTTAATTCCATATATAGGAAATGGAATATTTAAGATATATTATTATCTTAAGATATATTAAGATAAATCCTAAGAAAATCGTTATAATTATAGAATAACAGACGTTAACGACAATTAAAAAAGTACAGGCATTTTTCGGATTCGTTAATTATGATATGAAATATATTTGAAATTTTAATAAGATAATTATACCCTTAACGAACTTTACAAAAAAAAAAAGGAAATTAAATGGACGCCAAATACGGAAAAAACATTTTAGAATATTAAGGATGTAATTATTAGCAAATTAATACTGATTATGTACAATTTAAATTGCTTCGTTAAACTAAAAACCGATATTTCGGATTATACGTTAAATGCAATAATTAAATAACGAAATAATTAAGGCAAATTGCATTTTATAATATTTTCTTCGTACATATTAAAAGGAGCTAAATTTAATAACGGTATTCCAGATAAGGAATTTATAATTATTATTATGGTATTTCGAAAATTTAAATACTTTCTAAAAAAAGTTTATATTAGGTTATGATTTATACGGATTATTAAAATTTTATCCGATTTATTACGATTAAGGAATTTATAGGATAATAATTACAATACGTAAAAAAATTAATAAATTTCGATTTCGTTATTATTTATAAGAACGGTTTAAAAAACGGCAAAATAAATTCTTTAAATAAATAATTAAACCTCGAAAACAAATTAATTAAAATTAGCTATATAATTTTTGATACCATTACAAAAGGATATTTACGTTTACGACAGATTACGACGATTCGGACAATACCCCATAACATATATTAGAAAATCCAATAGTATAACGATAATTTCCCAGAAAATCAAAAAATAAATAAAATACAAATTTCAAAAAAATACCAAAAAGATCTAATACAAAAAATATACTAATATTAGTTATATAGATATCTAAGGATCCACAAAACCCTAAAACGATTTTAACGTATATATTCTTTTCCTAAAATAAAATTAATAATATAAAACATTTTACGATAATGCGATATTTGCGCTAAAATAAAAGCATAACGACATAAGCTATATAAAGAACTATAGCTATTATTAATCGTAAAATAACCATAATATTTAATTATATTCGAATTTATTATTAAACTTTTTATGTTAAAAAATTTAATTACGAAAATATATTCCGATAGCATTTTCGTAATCGTCGATCGATTTACGAAATTTTCTTATTTTTTATCATATTATAAGAACATAAACGCCGAATAACTGGTATACATTTTCTTTAAATATATTTTTAGCATATATTAATTACTTATGGAAATTATATAGGATAAAAGATTAATTTTTGTATCAAAATTTTAATAAGGCCTTATAATATAAATCGGTTTAAATCATAAATTATTTAACGTATTTAAACTTTAAATAAATAAATAAACAAAACGAACGATTTAAACCTTAAAAACGTATTTACGATATTATATTAATTACGAGTAAAATAATTAAACTAAAAAATTACGGATCGTATAATTAATTTATAACACTAATTACTATAAAAGCATTAAAATAATATCTGCAAATATAAATTTTAATTTTACCCCAGAAATTAATAAAAACGCACGCGATAACGGTCCAATTAATATTAAAATAATCCTTACGTTAAAATAGTTATAATAGCCATGTTAGAAAATAAAAGCAGAATTAAAATTCGTACAAAATTAAATAAATAAATATTATAACTAAAAAAAGTTAAAACGATTAATTTTCGAAAAAGGGGAAATAATTTTTTTCGTTATCAAAAATATTTAAATTAAACAACCCAACAAAAAAATCGATTTCAAATATATTAATCCATACAAAATCGCCAAAAAAATCTTAGAAAATAATTACTAATTAGAACTTTTACTAAAAGTCAAATTCTATTTAATTTTTTATATTTTTTTATTCGCATTAACAATAGATACGATTAAGGTATATACGGCATAAAACGATATAAAAATAAAAAATAAATAGGCATATAAAGTGGAAAATATTTTCGATATACAAAAACAAAACGGACTTACCTAATATCTAATTAAATAAAAAAAATACCCGGATTCCAAAAATACTTAAGAACCCGCCAAAACTTTTATTAGCGCTTAACGCTTATTAAAGAACTTTTACTAATAATAACGGGCGCATTCTAATAAACGGCCGACTAATCGGTAAACGGGATATCGGGCCAATTAGCCGCGATATACGTTAACGTAATAGCCGTAATAATAACTTCCAACTGTTTTTGTTCCCGACGTTCTTATTTTTTTAATTCGTCCAACGATTAAAATTTACGTTATACCATAATAACGCTTTTGGAACGAACCAGCGCTTTTTGCTTACGTAAACGAATAAAACGAAAAAAAGTTTTATTTATTTTTTTCTAATATTTACGTTAAGTTTCGAAATAAAACCGTTAAAGCTTTAATAACCGTTTTTTGGCAAGCGCTTTTTCGTATTCCAAGCGTTAATATTTATAACGAATATTTTATAAGGAAGAAATAAGTACGTTAGTATTATTATAAAATCGACCTCGATTAATATATTCCTTATACCTTAAAACTTTTTTTATTATTTTACACCTTATATTTTTCGAAAAATAATAAGAGCAAGGTATAATTTCGTAACCAAATTTATTAAAGGCTTTTATAAGGTTAGCACGACGAACGGTAAAAGAACGGGAAATGCGACGAATTTTGGAAATACGAAACGATATAATTAAAAGCAAAAAAAAGGGATACTTACTAAAGGAAAAAAAAGAAGAAAAAAAATCTTAAGGGAAAGATTTTGGGGAAAAGGAAGATCGTGTTACGATCCGATAGGTTCCGGTTTCAAGAAACGGTCAGATAAGGAGCATACGGGCCACCTCCCGGATTACGTAACGGTAATCATTACCAAGCCAGTAATTATTAATAATTAAACGTAATCCCAAATAATCGTAATCACCATTAACGGTATAATTACGAATAATTAAGCCAAAAAGAAAAAAATATATATATACTTATTAATTTCATAGTTTAAATAATTTTAGCTTATAATAATATATTCTTACCCAAGATATCCTTGGCATTACGAGACGTAATACGTTACTATATTTATTGCTCAGATTTCCACGATACTTCTGCTAACATAAACCCGTCGACTTAAGGTTTACTAAATGGTTAAACCGCATAGCTCGTCACACTAAGGAAAAAAAAATATCATAAGAATTATAGGCTCGTAAGATACAAGATCTCTTATGGGGTTTCTCTTGCGGGGTTAGTTAATAAAAGAGGAATAATACAGGAATTATAGGTTCGTAAAATATAAAATCACTTACGAAGTTTCTTTTTACGAGGTTTTTCTTACAAGGTTTCTTTTACGAAGTATCTCTTAAGTCCAGTTCAAATAAGGTAAAAATAGATTCTCTTATGAGATTTTTCCTATGAGGTTTTGTTTTATGAAAGCCCTGTTTTCCACCCCTTGCGTCTCCCCCTCGCTTCGCCCCCTTGCTTTCTACTTACTTTAATTTGCGAAACCTCCTGGGAGCTTTTCCCGAATGATCATTGCTTTGGTACTTTATTGACAGCATTCCACCCACGGTTGTTCATAATGTCGAAGAATGATAGACGTCCGGAACATCCCCTTACCAGTTACGCCTCAGGGAACTATCACAGATTATTATGTATTCCTTTTCATACAAGGGACCCCTTGGCCAGATATCTCATCCACTATATTCACGCAAAAGCGACTTTTCTAGCAGGCCACTGTTATCGGTAGGCACTCCTATTCCTGCCTCCAAGATTATATATTTCCAGGTTCTGTTTCCAGGTCTTGTATCTGTTTGCCAGGATATCCATTTCTGGACGGGTCCAGACCTCGAGCATCCATTTCTGGCTGCTCGATTATGTAGTGGGAGTAGGGCCAAAAGGAAGAAAGGAACTACCGCCGCCCCACCTTAAACTATTTTTAGTAGATGTATTTACACCCGTTTGATTGGCCCGATCAACTGCAGCGGACGATTTTGTACCAGCCACCACACCACCATGGTAGATGACTTTTGGTAAAGACCCTGAAGGAATGTCCCATTGGGAACGGCCTCGATACCTATTACGACCTAACCCAAGATCTGCCACAAAAACGGTCGGACCCACAAAAAAAGTCACGTGATTTGGATCTCTCTTGGCATCAAGATTTAAACGAATCCATACAGAACCAACCGAATCTAATAATATTAAATCTGTAACAACGTCGAGATCTAATAAAAATTTAATTAACTTATGAAAATATATATACTTATTAGTTCCATAATTTATATAATTTTAGTTTATAATATAATATCGTTATTTAAGGTATTTTTAAAATTACAAAACGTAATATATTATTATATTTATTACTTAGATTTCTATAATATTTTTATTAAGATAAATCTGTTAACTTAAGATTTAATAATTAATTAAATTGTTTAGCCGTTATATGTTATAAATTTTTATTTAATAATACCGTTAAATTTTAAGTAATATTGAATATTATCAAAATATCGATTAATATTTAAAAAACTTTTACTTAATAACTTTAAATTCGAATTCGGGAATTAGAAAAAAAAATCCGACAAATTAAGGTTACGTTACTTGCTTAATTCTTTTTCGCCCATATAAAACCTAAAAAGCCGAAACCTTATAATAAAAAAAGCAACCTTTAAACCTTTTTAATTTAAGCACGAATTTACTTTTGCTTTTTAAACTTTTATAATCTAAGAGATATAATCCTAATAATAAAAATATGCTTTACGAAAAATATAATTATTTAATTTAAACTTATTATAAAACATTTTTTAAAAATAAAAAAATTAAATAAAAAGATTTTTCTTAATAACTTTTTTTATTTTATACTAATTTCGAAAATAAATTACGCAATAATTTCGGCAATCCAGATAAAAACGATTTACAGCCTAATAACTTTTATAACTTAAATAAAAAAAACCTATATCAAAATACGCCGTAATCTTAAAATATTTTACGATTAAGGCAAAATAAAGAAATAATAAAATTAATACTTTTATTAATATATTTTATAAAAAGTTAAAAAATAATATAAATAATAAAATTATTCGGATTACATAATTAATTACTTTGAACCGGTATATCGCAAAAGTAATTAAGATTAATAATTAATAATTTAAAAAACGATAAGAAAAAAAAGAATAATATATTTTATATTCAAAATAAATATCTAATTAAAGGAAAAAATAAAATATATTGTTTACTTCTTATAAAATAACGTTAAGACTTATAGAATTTGACATTATTTATAAATAAAATTAAAACCAGGTTAAAAACTTTAATTATGGCAAAATGAGATATAAAGTTTACAAATACAAAAAGCTCAAAAAATCACAATAAGATAATTAAACCCTTATACCGGAAAAGTAATCCAAGAATAATTAAGAAAACAATAATAAGGTTATTAACATAATCTAAGCCAAATATATATCAGGTTTATAATAAAAGGTTTAATAAGAATTATTACGGTAAAAAATTCGACGAAAGATATGAAGCGCCAAAAAGTTAACTTAATAAATATCGCGAATATAATAAAAAATATTACGAAAATAATTACGCAAATGCCGGAATAAAACAGAAAAAATTTATCCCAAAATCCCTAATCGATATAGCAGATTATATGCCATATACTGTCGACGACGAGGATATCCCGATTACAAAAAATAAAAATAATATATTTACGAATAAATTACCCGTATGTATTATAAAAGATTTAATTTTCTAAATCGTACCGGAAATAATAAAAACGATAAATAATAATATCGATAATTTCGAAACATAACCCCAGAAAATATTTAATAACTGGCCGAAGTAAAAAGCTAGTCCGAAAAACAATAATGCCCGCAGGAAAACCCTTTTTATTATTATGGATAATACAACTATTAAACGGAAAAAGAATTAATCCAGCGTACAATTAAAAATATTATTAAAAACTTATTACGGATTTTTATTTTTAATTAATATTTATTATAAATCCTTAGAAAAAATATTATTAAAAAAATATATTAATTTATAGAAAATCTGTAAAACGATAATTAGGACGACATAAAATAAGATATAATAGCAAACATAAAAAAACAATTTATCTAATAAAGAAAACAATTACAAAAAAAGTAGGAATAATTAATACGGCTTAAAGAAATAATACGCCGGCAATAATAACAAATATAACAGCTTAACGCGTTAAATAAAAAAATACAAATAAAGCTTAATAAATTCGAATAGGAATTAAAAAAAGATATTTATAAAAAAGCCGCAAAATAATAAAACTTAAAGGAATTAAAGGGAATTCCAAAAAAGGCTTTAAACGTAACGATAAAAAGTATTAACGATCTTATTATTTTAGATATATAAATCGGAACATATTGGTATATCGTAATAATAAATTACAAAGCTTTAAACGGAAATTATATTATACCGGATATAATTAATAAACTTAAATTATTATAAAAATATAAGTTAAAACCTTATATAACGACAAATATCAAAAGTTAAAAATTCGTTTATTATAACGGAATAATTATACACGAAATTGATTATTTTAAGATTTTTATCAAAAGATAATACCAGACGGTTAATTTCGATATCGTTTTATTCGAAAATTACGATATAATCTTAGGATTAGTATAAATACGCTAATACGGAATTTTAATTAACGGAAAAATTAGCCAAGTAAAATTTCTTTTATTTCCTATTAATAAACGAAAAAAAAAAGAAATTAAAATCTTAATACTCGATCGATAATAACGATAAATATAGGCATAAGGATACGATAAATATCTTATCACCCAAAGGAACAAAATATAAGAAAAAAACGGATATTAAAGAAAAATACGACGTATTATTATTATTATTACAACGAAATTAAAGTAATTAAATAACGACTTAAAATAACAGCAGCCGAAGAAATCAGAAAATATAATCAATATGTTATTACAGTACCACAGATATAAGCAGCTCTTTAAAAAGGAATTCGATACGAAATTACTAGAACATAATAAATAAAATTACAAAATAATTCTTAAAAAAGAATTTTCGACAAAGTTTTACCTTATTTATAATCTTAACGGAAACGAACTACGTATTTTTAAAGAATACCTGGAAAATCGGCTATAGAAAAAATAAATTTGATTTTCGAAATTACTAGCAAAATATCTAATATTTTTCGTATTAAAGAAAAACGGAAAATTACGATTTGTAATTAACTATCGGCAATTAAACGATATTACCGTTAAAGATCGAATATTATTATCCTTAATTACGGAAATAAAAAACCGATTTTACAGAACCAAATAATTTATAATATTTAATTTTAAAGATAAATATAACCTTATTAAGATTAAAAAAATGCGAATAAAAAATAATTTTTAAAACGAAATACGGATTATTTAAATATTTGGTGAAATTAGTAAAACTTACAAATATACCAATAATCTTTTAGCGGATAATAAATTATATATTACCAAAATACCTCGATATTTTCGTCGTTTATTATTTTAATAATATTTTTATTTTTTCGAAAACAGAAAAAACATACGCAAAATACGTTCATAAAGTTTTTAAGCTTTATTGGACGTAAAATTATTAGTTAACGCAGAAAAAGATTAATTATATACAAAAAAAATGAAGTATTTAGGATATATTATTATTCTAAAATATATTAAAATAAAGCTTTAAAAAATTGCTGTAATAATAAAATAATAAATATTAATAATAATTAAAAAGGTACAGATATTCTTTCAATTTACCAATTACTATAAGAAATTTATTCGAAATTTTAACAAAATAATTATATCTTTAATAAATTTTATAAAAAAAATTCAAATAAACGCCAAATACGGAAGGAATATTTTAAGTTATTAAGAATACGATTATTAACGAACCAGTACTAATTATATATAATTTAAACCGTTTCGTTAATTTAAAAACCGATATTTTAAATTACGTATTAGGCGTAATAATCGGATAACAAAATAATTAAGGTAAATTATATTTTATTATATTCTTTTCGTATAAATTAAAAGGAACTAAACTTAATTACGGCATTTCCAATAAGGAATTTATTACCATTATAATAACATTTCGAAAATTTAAATATTTCTTAAAAGGGAATTTGCACCAAATTAAAATTTATATGGATTATCAAAATTTTGCCAGATTTATTATAATTAAGGAACTTACAAAATAATAACTTCGTTACGCGGAAAAATTGGCGAACTTTGATTTCGTTATTATCTATAAAAAAGGCTTAGAAAATGGCAAAATAAACGCCTTAAGTAAGTAACTAAACCTTAAAAAGAAATTGGTTAAAATTAGCCATATAGTTTTTAATATTATTATAAAAAGATATTTACGTTCATAACAAATCGCAACGATTCGGGCAACACCTAATAACATATATCAGAAAATTTAACAATATAACGATAATTTTCCGGAAAACCAAAAAAAGAATAAAATATAAATACCAGAAAAATACTAAAAAGATCTAATACGAAAAATATACGAATATCAGCTATATAAATATCCAGGGATTTAGAAAACTTTAAAACGATTTTAACGCATATATTTTTTTAAAAATAAAATTAACGGTATAAAAAATTATATAGCAATACGATATTTGTGCCAGAACAAAGGTTTAACGACATAAGCCATACGGAAAGTTATAGCCATTATTAATCGCAAAACGATTATAATATTTAGTTATATTCGACTTTATTACTAAACTTTTTATATTAAAAGATTTAATTATAAAAATATATTATAATAATATTTTCGTAATCGTTAATCGATTTACGAAATTTTTTTATATTCTATAATATTATAAGAATATAAATGACGAATAATTAATACGTATTTTTTTTAAATATATTCTTAATATATACGGATTACTTAGAAAAATTATATTAAATAAAGGATTAATATTTGCATCAAAATTTTAGCAAGGCTTAATAATATAAATTAATTTAAATTATAAATTATTTAACGTATTTAAACTTTAAATAGATAAATAAACAAAACGAATAAATCAAATTTTAGAAACATATTTATAATATTATATTAATTATAAACAAAATAATTAAGTTAAGAAATTATTAACCGTATAATTAACTTATAACATTAATTATTATAAAAACATTAAGATAAAACTTACGAATATAAATTTGGGTTTTATTTTAAAAATTTACAAAAAAAATATATAATAACGGTTTAATTAATATTAAAATAATTTTTACGTTAGAATAATTGCGATAATTATACCAGGAAATAAAAATAAAACTGGAATTTGTACGAAATTAAATAAGTAAGTATTACAACCATAAAAGGTTAAAAAAATTAACTTTCGAAAAAAGAAAAATAGTTTTTCTCGTTACCAAAAATATTTAAACGAAAAGACCTAATACAAAACTTGATTTTAAATATACCGGTTTATATAAAATTAACAAGATAATTTCAGAAAATAACTACCAATTAAAACTTTTACCAAAAATCAAATTTTATCCAATTTTTCATATTTCCTTATTCGAATTAACAGCAAATATAATCAAAGTACATACGGCATAAAATGACGTAAAAATGGAAGACGAATAAGCATACGAAATGGAAAAAATTTTGGATATACGAAAACAAAACGGATTTACCCAATATCTAATTAAGTGAAAAAAGTATCCAAATTTCGAAAATACCTGGGAACCCGCCAAAAATCTCATGGACGCCTAGCGCCTTTTGAAAAACTTTCACCAGCGGTAACGGAATTACCAAAAAAAGCCCCTTAATCAAAATCCTTAAGAATGGACCAGTTAAAGGAAGCAAAAGATAGTACAGGAAACGGAGCCTCGGCTTCCGTACGTTCCTACTTATCCAGCTTATCCATTAACTAAAGACCGTAATTAATAATTTTAACTCCTTTAGCGTAAAAATATTTCTTTTAATAACGAAAATAAAAAAGGCGATTAATGGTTTCGTCGATATTACGCTACTTGCACATCAAATCCTTTTTTAATTTTTGCTATAAGCGTAAAAATGTCTTTTTAGCAATAATTTTTTCGCAATTTAAACGATTTTTTTCCTTTTTAATACGACGCAGAGAATCGATTAAAGCGCCAAAACCATTATAACGATATAAATTCTTAATATATTGTTATTACGACGAATTTCTTTAATTATCTGATATTTGGTACCGTGTTCGAAATAAAACGTATACGGCATAATTTCGAAACCGAATTTAATAATATGAGCAGCCAGAAAATCTAAGTTTTTTTTCTAATTGGGACGATTACGAGGCTTGTAATTAATAATACGACCTACTATGGTAAAAAAAGGATAATTTACTAAAAAAAAAGTTTTTAAGGGTAAAAGTCCTGAGAAAAAGGAAATCGTATTACGACTTAACCCAAGATCGGCCATAAAAACGGTGGGACCCATAAAAGAATTACGTAATTTAAATCTCTTTTGGCATTAAGATATAAACAAATCTATATAAAATTAACCGAATTTAATAATATTGGATTTATAATAACGTTAACATTTAATAAAGATTTAATTAATTTATAAAGATATATACGCTTATTATTTCCATAATTTAAATAACTTCAGTTTATAATAACAATTCGTTACCCAAAGGACCTTTGGTATTACGAGACGTAATACGTTATTGTATTTATTGCTCAGATTCCCACGATACTTCTGCTAACATAAACTCGTCGACTTAAGATTTAATAATTGGTTAAACCGCCTAGCCGTTACAATACCTTTCTACTAGTGTGACGGCTTAGCGGTTTAACCAACTATTAAACCTTAAGTCGACGGGTTTATGTTAGCAGGAGTATCGTGGGAATTTGAGCAATAAATACAATAACGTATTACGTCTCGTAATACCAAAAGTCCTTTGGGTAACGAATTGTTATTATAAACTGAAGTTATTTAAATTATGGAAATAATAAGCGTATATATCCCTTTTTTTCTTGGCTTAATTACCTGTAATTATACCGTTGGCGGTAATTACGATTACTTAAAATTACTTTTAATCATTAATAATTACTGGCTTAGCAGTAATTACCGTTACGTAACCCGGGAGATGGCCAGTATGCTTTTTATTTAACCGTTTCTTAAAACCGGAGCTTATTGGGTCGTAATACGATTTTTCCCTTCCCAAAATCTTGCCCTTAAAATTTCTTTTTTTCTTTTTTTTTCGTTTGGTAAATGTTTTCTTTGTTATTTTTAATTATATCGTTTTATATTTTTAAAATTCGTCGCTTTTTTCGTTCTTTTACCGTTCGTTATGCTAATTTCGTAAAAATCTTTGACGAATTTAATAACGAAATTATGCTTTACTTTTATTATTTTTCGAAAGGCATAAAGTGCGAAATAATAAAAAACGTTTTAAAATATAAGGAATGTATTAATTGAAATCGATTTTGCGATAGTACCGGCGTACTTATTTTTTCCTTATAAAATATTTGTTGCAAATATTAATGTTTAAAACGTAAAAACAGCTTTTGCCGAAAAGCGATTATTAAAGCTTTAACGGTTTTTTTAAACCTTAACGTAAATATTAAGAAAAAATAAATAAAGCTTTTTTTATTTTATTCGTTTACGGAGGTAAAAGGCGTTAATTCGTTCGAAAAACGTTATTATGGTATAACGTAAGGTTTTAATTGTTAAACGAGCTGAAAAAATAAAAACGTTAAAAACAAAAATAGTTGGAGGCTGCCGTTATAGTTATTATGTTAATATATATTGCGGCCGGTTAGCCCGATATCCCGGCTACCGATTGATTAGCTGTTAATTAGGACGTATCCGTTATTGCTGGTGAAAGTTTTTTAATAGACGCTGGGCGTTAATAAGATTTTTAACAGGTTCCCAGATGTTTTCCGAATCTGGATATTTTTTCCATTTAATTAAATATTAAGTAAATTCGTTTTATTTCTTTATATCGAGAATTCTTTTTTATTTCGTATGCTTATTCGTTTTTTATTTTTATATCGTTTTATGCTATATATACTTTAATCGTATTTGTTATTAATTCGAATAAAGAAATATAAAAAATTAAATAAAATTTAACTTTTAATAGAAATTTTAATTAGTAATTATTTTTTAAGATTTCTTTTTAGCGATGTTATATAAACCGATATACTTGAAATCGAATTTTTTACTGGGTTTTCATATTTAAATATTTTTTATAATAAGCTAAATCATTTTTCTTTTTTCGAAAATTAAAATTTTTAACTTTTTCTAATTTAAATATTTGTTTATTTAATTTCGTAAAAATTTTAAATCTGTTTTTATTTTCTGGTACAACTATGGTAAATGTTCTGACGTAAGGATTATTTTGATATTAATTAAACCGTCGTTACGTATATTTTTATAAATTTTAAAATAAAACCAAACTTTACGTTCGTAAGTATTATTTTAATGCTTTAATAGTAATTAGTATTATAAATTAATTATGCGATTAGTAATTTCTTAACCTAAATATTTTTTTCGTAATTAATATAATATCGTAAGTAAATTTTTAAAATTTGATTTATTTATTTTGTTTATTTATTTATTTAAGATTTAAATACGTTAGATAATTTGTGATTTAGGTTAATCTATGTTATTAGGCCTTATTAAAACTTTGATGCAAATATTAATTCTTTATCCGATATAATTCTTATTAATAATCCGTATATATTAAAAATATATTTAAAAAAATATATGCCAGTTGTTCGGCGTTTATATTCTCTTAATTTAATAAAAAATAAAAATATTTCGTAAATCGATCGATAATTACGAAAATGTTAATATAATATATTTTTGCAATTAAATGTTTTAAAATAGGAAATTTAATAATAAAGTTAAATATAATTAAATTATACAATTATTTCGCAATTAATAACAATTATAGTTTTCCGTATAACTTATATTATTAACTTTTTGTTTTGACGCAAATATTATATTGCCGTATAATTTTTTATACCATTAATTTCATTTTAAAAAAAGAATATATATATTAAAGCCGTTTTAAGGTTTTATGGATCTCTAGATATTTATATGGCTAATATTCGTATATTTTTCCTATTAAATCCTTCTGATATTTTTTTAAAATTTACATTTTATTCGTTTTTTGGTTTTTTAAGAAATTATCGTTATATTGTTAGATTTTTTAATGTATATTATTAAATATTACCCGAATTATCGTAATCTGTTATAATCGTAAGTATCTTTCTTTATTAGTATCGAAAATTATATGGCTAATTTTAATTAATTTCTTTTCGAAATTTGGTTATTAATTTAAAGTGTTTGTTTTGCTATTTTCTGAGATTTTTTTAAAAGTTATAACGAAGTCAAAATTCGTTAATTTTTTTGCGTATTTTAGATATTTTCTCATAAGTTCCCTAGTTATAGTAAAACGGGTAAAATTTTGATAATCCGTAATAATCTTAACCTGGTATAAGTTTTCTTTTAAAAAATACCTGAATTTTCGAAATACTATAATAATAGCTATAAATTCCTTATTTAAAATACCGTAATTAAATTCGGCTTTTTTAACTTATACGAAAAAAATATAATAAGTTATAATTTGTCTTAATTATTATATTATCCGATTATTACGTTTAATACGTATTCCGAAATATCGATTTTTAACTTAATAAAACAGTTTAAATAATATATAATTAGTATTAATTCGTTAATAATCGTATTTTTAATAATTTAAAATATTTCTTCCATATTTGGCGTCCATTTAATTTTTTTATAAGATTTATTAAAAGTATGGTTATTTTGCTAAAATTTCGAATAAATTTCTTATAATAATTGGCGAATTTAAGAAATATTTATATTTCTTTAATTGTGGTTAACGTTTATTATTTTGTAACTACAGCGATTTTCTTGGGGTCCATCCTAATATATCTTATAATAATAATATATTCCAGATATTTTATTTCTTATATATGGAATTAACTTTTTTCTGCGTTAATAAATAACCTTACGTCTTATAAAGCTTGAAAGATTTTATAAGCATATCCTGTATATGCTTTTTTTATTTTTGAAAAAATAAAAATATCGTCGAAATAACAAATAACAAAAGTATTAAAGTATTTTTGTAATATGTAATTAATTATTCGTTGAAAAGTTACTAATACGTTCTTAAATCCTATTAATATAACCAAATATTCGAATAATCCGTATTTCGTTCTGAAAATTGTTTTTTATTCGTGTTCTTTTTTAATCTTAATAAGGTTATATTTATTTTTAAAATCAAAAATTGTAAACAATTTAATTCCGTAAAATCAGTTTTTATTTCCGTAATTAAGGGTAATAATATTCGATTTTTAATAATAACATTATTTAATTATCGATAATTAATTACAAATCGTAATTTTTTGTTTTTTTTTAATACGAAAAATATTAGATATTTTGCTAATAATTTCGAAAGTCGAATTTATTTTCTTTTAACCGATCTTCTAGGTATTTTTTTAAAAATACGTAATTCGTTTTCGTTTAAATTATAAATAGGGTAAAACTTTGTCTAAGATCCTTTTTTAAGAATTATTTTATAATGTTATTCGTTATCTTCTAGTAATTTCGTATTAAGTTCTTTTTTGAAAAATTATTTATATCTATAATATTACGGTAATATATTAATTAAATTTTCCAATTTTTGGAGCTGTTATTTTGTTATTTCAAATCGTTATTTAATTACTTTAATTTCGTTTTGATAATAATATCGATACGTCGTATTTTTCTTTAATACTCGTTTTTTGATATTTTGTTTTTTTAGGTAATAAGGTTTTTATCGTATCTTTATACCTATATTCGTTGCTATTTCCAATCAAATATTAAAATCTTCATTTTTTTTATTTATTAATAGGATATAAAAAAACTTTATTTAATTAATTCTTTTATTAATTAAGATTCCTTACTGGCGTATTTATAGTAATCTTAAAATCATATCGTAATTCCCGAAAAAAACAATATCGAAATTATTTATTTAATATTATTTTTAAACAAAAATTTTGACAAGATTAATTTCGCATATAATGTTTCCGTTATCGTAAACGAATTCCTAATTTTCGGCATTCGTTGTTATAAAAGGTTTTAACCTATATTTTTATAACAATTTAAACTTATTAATTATATCCGATATAACCTAATTCCCGTTTAAAGTTCCGTGATTTACCATTATAATATATCAATACGTTCCGATTCGTATGTCCAAAGTAATAAGGTCGTTAACGTTTTTTATTATTACATTTAAAACCTTTTTAAGGAATTCCCTTTAATTTCTTTAGATTTTGTTATTTTGCGGCTTTTTTATAAGTAACCTATTTTTTTAACTTTTATTCGAATTTATCGAATTTTGTTTATATTTTTCGTTTAACGCATTAAGTTATTATATTTATTATTGTTATCGGCGTATTATTCCTTTAAACCGTATTAATTATTTTTAATTGTTTTTGTAATTCTTTTTCTTATTAAATAAATTATTTTTTATATCCGCAATTATATCTTATTATATGTTATCCTAATTATCGTTCTATAGATTTTCTATAAACTAACGTATTTTTTCTTTAATGGTTTTTCTTTTTTGGAGATCCGTAATAAGTATTAATTGAAAATAAAAATTCATAATAATTTTCTAATAATATTTCTTAATTATACGTTAAATTAATTTCTTTTTCGTTTGGTTGTATGATGGCTATGCGGTTTAACCAACTATTAAATCTTAAGTTGACGGATTTATGTTAACAGAAATATCGTGAGAATCTGAGTAATAAATATAATAATCGTATTACGTCTCTTAATACCTTATTATTATAAACGATCGGTATTAATAAGTATTACAAGTTGAAATTATTTAAACTATGGAAATAATAAGCGTATATATCTTTTTGGCTTATTGGCTTACTATTAATAAGCTGGTGATCCGATTTACTGGCTTACTATCAGTAAGTTGGCGATCCGGCTTACTAGCTTACTATTAATGAATTAATGATCCGTTACGTAACCTGATCCACATAATTTTCTTGGCCTTTTTTGCTGTAACCGTTTCTGGAAGCCGTAACTTATCAGATTGTAATACGATCTCCCTTTTCCTAAAATCTTGCCCTCAAGATTTCTTTTTTTCTGGTAAGTCTTTCCGTATGCCTTTAACATATCCTCCAGTATATCTAAACGTCGTTCCCGCAAATCCGAATAACGACTTGCTTTAGTTAATTTGATTAAATTCGAAGGTTTTAATGCGATACCTTATTCTTTTTATTCCGTTCGGCAGCTTAATTATCAGATAATAAACGGGGTTTTTCGTTATAAGGAATATGTTCGTCGAAATCGTTTATGTAATGGGATGGAAATCCCCGTTTCCATAATTAATCGGCATATTGCGGAATCGAAAAAATTAAAAAAAAAATTAAAGGCCGAAAAATCTTTATTTAAGGCTTTTGCGCGTCTTTTTTGTATACGTCGTCAGCGTTAATACTATCAATCCCAGGGTACAAAACTTATTAATCGTATCCTTTAATTTTTAAACGATTCCAATAATCTTATGTAATTAAAGTCAAAATCTATAGTCAAAATATAAGCCTTAGGTAAGGTGGATATTATTAATTGAAATACAGTAAATCAAGGTTTTCCCTTTTTGGATTTTGTGAACTGGAATACCATTATTTCTAGTGGTTCCGCCGTTGCTGGTAAAAATTCTTTAATAGGCGTTAGGCGCCAATAAGATTTTTGGCAGGTTCTCAGGTGTTTTCGGAATCTGGATGTTTTTTTTACTTAATTAGGTATTAGGTAAGTCCGTTTTGTTTTCGCATATCGAGGATTTTCTTTATTTTATATATTTGTTCGTTTTCTATTTTTATATTATCCTATGCCGTATGCATTTTGATTATATTTATTATTAATTCGAATAAAGAAATATGAAAAATTAAATAAAATTTAACTTTTAATAAAAATTCTAATTAATAATTATTTTCTGAAATTTTCGTAGCGATTTTGTATGGACCGATATATTTGAAATCGAGCTTTTTGCTGGGTTTTTTTAACTAAATATTTTTAATAACAAAAAAAACTATTTCCTCTTTTTCGAAAATTAATCTTTTTAATTTTTTTTAATTATAATATTTGTTTATTTAATTTCATTCAAATTCTAATTTTATTTTTATTTTTTTATTTAATTATCGTAATTATTTTAACGTAAGGATTATTTTTATATTGATTATACCGTCGTTATGTATTTTTCTGTAAACCTTTAAAGTAAAACCAAAGTTTGCATTTATAAATATTATTGTAATATTTTTATAATAATTAATATTTTAAGCTAATTATGCGATAAATAATTTTTAAGTTAATTATTTTATACGTAATTAATATAATATTAGAAGTAAATTTCGAAAATTTAATTTATTCGTTTTATTTATTTATCCGTTTATAATTAAATATGTTAAATAATTTGTAATTTAGGCCGATTTATATTATTAAACTTTGTCAAAACTGTAATATAAATATAAATCCTTTATTTAATATAATTTCTATTAATAATCCGTATATATTAAAAATATATTTATAAAAAAATATGCTAGTTATTTAGTATTTATATCTTTATAATATAATAAAAAATAAAACAATTTCGTAAATCCATTAACGAATACGAAAATATTATCGTAATATATTCTTATAATTAGATTTTTTAACATAAATAATTTGGTAATAAAATCGAATATAACTAAATATAATGGTCGTTTTGTAACTGGTAATAATTATAATTTTCTATATAGCTTATGTTATCGAACTTTTATTTTAACGCAGATATCGTATTGCCGTATAATTCTTTATATTATTAATTTTATTTTAAAAAAGGAATATATATGTTAAAATTGTTTAAAGGTTTTATAAATCTTTAGATATTTATATATTTAATGTTGGTATATTTTTCGCATTAAAATTTTTTAATATTTTTCTGGAATTTATATTTTATCTGTTTTTTAGTTTTTTGGGAAATTATTGTTATATTATTAAATTTTTTGATATATATTATTAGGTATTATCCGAATTGTCGCAATTTGTCGTAAACGTAAGTATTCTTTTATAATAGTATCAAAAATTATATAGTTAATTTTAACTAATTTCTTTTTAAGATTTAATCGTTTACTTAAAGTATTTGCTTTGTCGTTTTTTAAACTTTTTTTATAAATAATAACAAAATCGCAATTCGCCAATTTTTTTACGTAACGAAATTATCGTTTTATAAATTCCTTAATTATAATAAATCGGGTAAAATTATAATAATCCGTATAAACCTTAATCTAGTATAAATTGCCTTTTAAAAAGTACTTAAATTTTCGAAATACCATAATAATGGCCATAAATTCCTTATTTGGAATACCGTAATTAAGTTCGGCTCCTTTTAATTTATACGAAAAGAATATAATAAGGTATAATTTACCTTAATTATTCCATTATTTGATTATTACGTTTAACGCATAATCCAAAATATCCGTTTTTAACTTAACGGGGCGGTTTAAATCGTACATAATTAATATTAATTCGTTAATAATTATATCCTTAATATTTCGAAATATTCTTTCCGTATCTGGCATCCATTTAAATTCTTTTTTTTTCGTAAGATTCGTTAAAGGTATAATTATTTTGTTAAAGTTTCGAATAAATTTTTTATAATAATTAACGAATTTAAAAAATACCTATATTTCCTTAATTATTATTGGCGTTTGTTATTTTATAAATGCAGCGATTTTCTTAAGGTTTATTTTAATATGTTTTAAGATAATAATATATTCCAAATATTTTATTATTTATATATAAAACTGATTTTTTTACGATAATAAATAAATTTACGTCCTGTAAAATTCAAAATATTTTATAAACGTATCCTGTATATATTTTTTTGGTTTCCGAAAAAATAAAAATGTTATCAAAATAGTAAACGATAAAAATATCGAAATGTTTTCGTAATATATAATTAATTATTCGTTAAAAGGTTATTAATATATTCGTAAATCCTATTAATATAATTAAATATTTAAATAATCCGTATTTCGTTTTGAAAATTATTTTTTTTCGTATTTTTTTAATCCTAATAAAGTTATATTTATTTTTTAAATAAAATATTATAAATTATTTGGCTTTAAAAAATCGGTTTTTTATTTCCGGAATTAAGCGTAATAATATTTAATGCTTAATAAAAATATTGTTTAGTTGTCGATAATCGACTATAAGTCGTAATTTTCTATTTTTTTTTAGTACGAAAAATATCGAATATTTTGCTAATGATTTTAAAAGTTAAATCCATCCTTTTTGTAACCGATTTTCCAGGTATTTTTTAAACGTACATAACTCGTTTGTATTAAAATTGTAAATAAAGTAAAACTTTGTTAAAGATCTTTTTTTAAAAATTATTTTATAATTTTGTTCGTTATGTTCTAATAATTTCGTATTAAATTCTTTTTTGAAAAGTTATTTATATTTATAGTATTATAGTAGTATATTAATTAAATTTTTCAATATCTAGGGCTGTTATTTTTTAAAATTGTTATTTAATTGCTTTAGTTTTATTCTAATAGTAATTATAATGCGTCGTATTTTTTTCTGATACCCGTTTATTTTTATATCTTATTCCGTTAGGTAATAAAATATTTGTTATATCCTTATGCCTGCATTTATCGCCATTACCGATCGAATATTAAAATTTTAATTTTTTTTATTTATTAATAAAAAATAAATAAATTTTATTGGGCCAATTCCGCCATTAATCAAAACGCTATACTGGCATATCCATAATAATCTTAAAATTATATCGTAATTTTTAAAAAAACGATATCGACATTAACCGTTTAATATCGTCCTTAAATAAAGATCTCGAAATAATTAATTTCGCGTATAAATTTTCTGTTATCGTAAACAAATTCTTAATTTTCGATATTCGTTATTATATAAGGTTTTAACTTATATTTTTATGGTAATTCCAACTTATTAATTATATCCAGTGCAATATAAGTTCTATTTAAAACTTCGTAATTTATTATTACGGTATATTAATACGTTCCGATTCGTATTTCCAAAATAATAAAATCGTTAACGTTTTTTATCGTCGCGTTTAAAACCTTTTTTAAGAATTCCTTTTAATTCCTTTAAGTTTTGTTATTTTGCGGCTTTTTTATAAGTAATCTTTTTTTTAAATTTTTGTTCGAATTTATTAAACCTTATTTATATTTTTTTATTTAATGCATTAAATTATAATATTATTATTATTGCCAGCTTATTATTATTTCGAATTGTATTAATTATTTTTAATTTTTTTGCAATTCCTTTTCTTATTAAATAAATTGTTTTTTTATATTTATAACTATATCTTATTATGTATCGTTTTAATTATTATTTTAAAGATTTTCTATAAATTAATAAATTTTTTCCCTTATAATTTTTTTTCTGGGAATTTATAATAAATACCAATTAAAAATAAAAATCCGTAATAATTTTCTAATAATGTTTTTTAACCGTATACTAGATTAACTTTTTTTCCGTTTGGTAATTACATTATCCATAATAATAAAAAGGGTCTTTCTGTAAGCATTATTTTTTTTCGGGCCAATTCTTTATTTCGGCTAATTATTAGATATTTCCTAGAATTATAGTTCGAAAATGTCGATATTATTATTTATTATCCTTTTTATTTTCGATATGATTTAAAAAATCGAATTCTTTATAATATATACGGATAATTCGTTCGTAAATATATTATTTTTATTTTTCGTAATTAGAATATTTTCGTCGTCGACAATATATAACGTATATTTTGCCGTATCGGTTAAGGATTCCGGGACAAATTCTTTTTATTTAATTTTAATATTCGCGTAATTGTTTTTGTAATATTTCATATTATGTTCGTAATATTTATTAAGCTAATTTTCTGGTTTTTCGCATTTTTCGTCGGATTTCTTATTATAATAATCCCTTTTGGACCTTTTGTTACAAGCCTAATATATCTTTAGCTTAAATTATATTAATAATTTTATTATTATTTCTTTAATTATTTTTGAATTATTTTTCTGATATAAAGATTTAATTATTTTGCCGTAACTTTTTAAATTCTTTATATTTATAAGCCTTATATCCCATTTTGCTATAATTAAAGTATTTAATTTAATTCTAATTTTGTTTATAAGTAACGCCGAATTCCATAAATTTTAACGTTATTTTATAAAAAATAAAAAGTATATCTTATTTTTTCTCTTAATTAATCTTATTATATTCTAAATATAAAGCATATTATTTCTTTTTTTTTTTATTTTTCAAATTATTAATTATTAATTTTAATTACCTTTATAATATATTGATGTACGGTAATTAATTATTCGATCCGAATAATTTTATTTTTTATATTATTTTTTAATTTTTTATAAAATATATCGATAAAAATATCGGTTTCGTTATTTTTTTATCCGGCTTTAGCCGTAAAACTTTTAAAAGTTACGGCGTATTTAAACGCGGATTTTTTTTGTCGGAATAATAAAAGTTATTAAGTTATCGATTATTTTTTATTCGGATTGCCGAAATTATTATATATTTCATTTTCGAAATTAATATAAAATAAAAAGTTTTTATTAATATATTTTTTTAATTTAGTTTTTTTATTTCCAAAACATTTTTCATAATAAGTTAAAATTAATTAACTTTATTTTTATTAGGCATATTTTTATTATTAAAATTTAATTTGCTAAGTAATTAAGATTTAAAAAATGAAAATAAATTCGTATTTAAATTAACAAAATTTAAGGGTTACCTTTTTTATTATAGGGCTTCGGTTTTTTAGGTTTTATACGGGCGAAAGAAAATTAAACAAATAATATAGCCTTTATTTATTGGATTTTTTTTTCCAGTTCCCGAATTCGAGCTTAAAATTATTAAATAAGGGTTTTTTAAATATTAGTCAATATTTTAATAATGTTAAATATTATTCAAAATTTAACGGTATTATTACATAAAAATTTATAACGTATAACGGCTTAACGGTTTAATTAATTATTAAACTTTAAATTAACGGGTTTATATTAATAAAAATATTATAAGAATTTAAATAATAAATATAATAACGTATTATATTTCGTAATACCAAAAATATCTTAAATAATAAATTATTATTATAAATTAAAGTTATTTAAATTATGGAAATAATAAGCATATATATCTTTTTTTTTCTTGGCTTAATTATTTGTGATTATACCGCTAGCGGTAATCACGATCACTTAGGATCACTTCTGATCACTAATAATCACTGGCTTGGCAGTGATCACCGTCACGTGACCCGGGAGGTGGCCCATGTGCTCCCTGTCTGACCGTTTCTTGAGACCGGAGCTTGTTGGGTCGTAACAACTAGTCTAGTTCACAGCTTAACTGGTTCACATCTGTACTGGTATAAGACCCACATCTCACTGGTTCGGGGTTTATGCTGGTACAAGGACCTAACTAGTTCACTGGCACAGCTTAACTGGTTCACATCCGAACTGGTATAAAATCCACCAGTTCGGAGTTCATACTGGTATAAGGCCCACACATCTCATTGGTCCGGGGTTCGTGCTAATACAAGACCCATACGTTAACTAGTTCATTTTTCTACTGGCTCATAATTTAACTAGTTCACATCTGTACTGGTATAAAACCCACATCTTATTAGTTCGGGTTTATACTGGTATAAGGTTTATATCTTAATTAGTTCACTTTTCTACTGGCTTACAGCTTAACTGGTTCACATCTGTACTGGTATAAGAACCCGGGTGTATACTGGGGCTTACATTTTACTTATTCACATGTTAATTAGTTCACTTTATGCTAACCCAAAGCTTTATTAGCAAACACGAAGTGGCTTATATCTTATGTATAATATTTCACGATATTCTTATTTACCTTAAACCTAAAGATTCCTACATCTCTAGATATTAATAAAAAAAAACCTTTAAATATCCTGGTCTATCAAAGCTTTACCTTAGTGGCTGTAAGATAATGGACAGCTGTGAGCTGGGTGAGGTGATCTCCGACCCGTCGTAGAGCAGATTCCAAGAAGTGAATATATTAGGTTACTTCCATCTGGCGTTTCCCACTAGCTGCCAGATGGTGGATTTATATTAGTGAGTGGGTCGGTGGCTGATCGGTGGCTGGTCGGCTACCAGTCTTATCCTCATAGGGGCTGTATTCTCACAGTGGCATTACGTATATGGATCAAGTATGTGATAAGGAAGGTCGCGCTTTATTAAAGGTAATAAATCATGTCTGTTTATTTAGTTATCAAAATCAGAGGAGCTTTTTAATTTTACAATATGTATCCTTCGGCGTTTTGGTTTCTTAGTTTTGTTATGGCCATAAGATGACCCCCCCACCCGCGCTCCACCCCATCAACACTCCACCCAATTTTGAAGCCATCGTCATAATAACCTCTTTATTCAAATAACAATATCTTAATAACCACTTTATTAATTAATTCCATACTAAGTAAACCGTATAATGATGTAATCCGTTTCCACCTCGTTATTTTCGTCGTTTCCGGAAGGCTCAGTTTCTTATTAATTTTGCCGAATAACGATGGAACGTTTTTTACAGGGGCCTTCCGCCTTATTTTTACCTTCCTGACCAAGATTATCTTTATAAAGCCCTTATTAGGCTCGGGTTGTACCTTTTTATGCTTTTTAGGTTCCGCTTTTTTAAGGGCTATAATTATTTGCCTATTAAAAACTTTAATAACAAAGAATTTAGCGGTTTTATCGTTAAAGATTTTGGCGAACTTGCAGAATAAAAGGCGTATAATAAGATTCCCGTAAGTTAAATTAATTTGTATTAAGGCTTTTTCGATCCAAATTAATTCTTTAAATAATTTAGGTATTTTAATCCTTAAAGTAATTATTTACAATAAAAAATCAAATTATTTTAAAATAAAAATTAATTTCCGGATCAATATATTTGTTATTTCACTTTTTTAACGTATTTATTATTTAATATTTTTGCCTTATTAATAGGACGTAAACCTATTACTTTTAAACTTTTTATAATATATTCCGAAGTTATTATAATTTCTTATTATGTTTTTATAAATGCTTAAAAAATCGGTTTTATTTGTAATTTCGGAAATTTACCCGTAATAACGTTTACGAAATTAATAATAATATTTCCGTTTTAAAATAACAAATATATTTACGTTAAAAGGTTAAAAAATATGGAAATTATGGGTAAATAAAAAAATAATATATATCTTATTTTAAAAATATATCCATATAAATTTTTCAGTAATATAACTTTTGTAGACGTTAATTATTAATAGTTTTTATTTGTCCGGGTTTTCGGATTTAATATAAGGAATAAAAATTTCGCGAAATTATTTTAAACCGATTTCGTTATTTATCCAGCCGTTTTTTAACGTAATAAAGTATTAACTTTCGTATGCTTTATTGTCCGAATTAAGAAATTATTATTATTATATATTAATGCCGTTAAAAATTACAAAAAGCGGTAATAATTAACCGTTAATATTAATATAAGTAATTATAATAATTTATTTTTTTAAAAGCATCTGTAAGATAATGGATAACTGTGAGCTGGGTGAGGTAATCTCCGACCAGTCGTAAAGCAGATTCCAAGAAGTAAATGTATTAGGTTATTTCTATCTGGCGTTTCCTACTAATTACTAGATGGTGGATTTATATTAATAAGTAAATCGGTAACTAATCGGTAGCTGGTCGGTTACTAGCCTTATCCTTATAAGGGCTATATTCTTATAATTATTCCTTTCCTTTTAAGCTGTTAATTCCTAATAACATTATTATTAATTTAATATAATACGTTTCGTAAATCTGATTACGTATGCTTACAGATAATGTACCGTTATATTATATGATAAGTAATTGCCGTAATAATTAATATATATTATCTTACGTAATTAATTATATTCCGCTTAATTCCTTATTATAATCCGTTTTTAATCTTACCATATTTACCTTTTTTTCTTTTTTCCTTTTCGTATCTTTATCTTTATTGTTTTTGCCTACGCGTTTCGTTCGGTTTTTTATCTTTCTTTATTCTTATTTCGCCTTTTCTGTTTATTTTACGTATTATTTCCGTTCGTTATATTTTTTTTTCGTAAAGAATTTTAAAAAAAATAATATTTTAATATTAAAAAGGATTAAGATTTTTTTAACGTTATCCTTTTAACGCTAATAGTAAAATAAATATTAATCGTATTACGGGCGGTAATAAACCGTATTATATTTATATGATATAATGTTATTTTGATTACCGTACGGTTTATATTTAGGTTCCGGACGCCTTAAATTATATCGTAATTAATTATTATTATAAACCTTTTTGTACGATAAATAATTATTTTTAATATTATTAATATTATTATTTGATTTTTATTTAAATTCCGATTATTTTTAAAGGTACCGCTTAAACGGTTTTTTAATTCGGTATTAATAATTAGGAATTAATTAATAAATTTGAAAAAGTTCGTATTATAAATATTTAATACGAACGTTCCGACGTAATTATGGTCGGTCGTCGACTTGACGTTTTTCGCAAAGCCGAACTCGCTTTTAACGCGATTATTATTAAGGAATATCGTTTTTTTAATATAATTAAGGTCGATTTCCGATTATCCGTTATAATTACGGAAATCCAATTTTAATACCGTTTTACAGATTTACAAATTTAAAATTTTTTTGTAAATATTACGGTTTTTTTTATTATTTTGTAATTAATTTTCGATTAAACGGAATTTTAAGATATTCTCATAAATAAGGCGATTTTCGAAAATTATTATACCGTTATATTTCCTGCTTATAAACATTTTCCGCCCGTTTTTTAACGTTTTAACGAAATTCTAATACTTATTAAGAACTATAATTAAAAAATGGCTTTGCCCGGCAAAGCTATTACGAAACCTAAATATATTAAGTGCTTTAAGGACGGCGCCTTATTTCCAACTAATACTAAATTATATTCCGGTTATTTAGGCCTTATTATTTATGAAAAATAAAACGTTTTTAAATTTTTTCCGGGTTTTACGTTTAGCAAATTTAATAAACGTATTTATTTTTTGCCGTCATATATTTTCCGATTATTTTTTGATATTTTTATGTTAATTTTTTAAATATGCTTATTAAAACTTAATTAACGTAAAATTTAATACTTAAACGCGAAATTTTATTTTTAAAATAAAGAATTAATTTTTTTACGTTATTTATAAGTTTTCAATTAATATATAATAAGGTAATTATTTACTAAAAATTTAAAAATAATTATATAACTAAATAATATTTTAATATTAATATTTTAATTTTACTTAAAATTATTTTTTATAATTTTTATAATTATTAAATAATTAATTTCCAATCGGGTTATTATTATTTTACGGTTTTAGATTATTTTATTTCCTATATTCGTATTTAATTTTTTTCTTATAACGTTATAATATTTTAAACGTATATTCGAAATATTTTCGAAACTTTTATGTATTATATTCGGCGGGCTAGCCTTTTTATTTAATTAAATATTTACGTTACCCCCGGTTATCTTAGTAATAAACGATATTTTTTATTATTTATTTTTCTTATTTTTTTATTAAGTCCGGTAACGTTATCTGGACGTCGCCCAGTTTCCGGTTATATTACGGTTTTAATAAAAATGTTAAAAATATATTATATATTTATTAATATTTAACAAAAAGGATTATTTTGTACGTTTAAAACCTTATTCGCTTTTTAATTGCAACCCGGATAAAAATAAATATAAGTTTTTTATTTTTAAATTTATAATTTTTAATTAATAAATTTACTTATTACCTTAATTAAAATTTTATAAGTATAAAACGTTAATTATAATATTTTTAGGTTACCGTTATTTTTTCTTAATATTCGTATATTATTCGATAAATAGCCGTTATTTTTTCGAAATAATTTTTAATTCTTTATATTTATTTATTAAAATTTTATAGGAAATATTTTATTATTTTTAAATAATACTTATATAAAATTTCGAACGGAAAACGGCCTGTAAACGCATTTTATATATTATTATATACGAATTCCGCATTTCGTAATTACTTTATTTAATTATTTTAATATTTATTAACGTAATTACGGAAATAATATTTTAAAACCTAATAAATACGTTTCGTTTATTTATTAATTTACGAATAATAAGCGGTTAATATTCGCCGCTTTATTTTTCGTTTTTTATAAAATTTTATCCAGAATTAATTTATTAATAGCTTATTTTTATCGTTAACAATTCTAATTAATATACCAAATCTGTACTTAACCTTATTATAAAACAATTAAGTTAATTCGGTTATAATTAAGGTTTTAATCGTAAAAATAAATAATTTTAATTTCGTAAAACGGTCGACGATTACCAGAATTACGTTATATTTTAACCCGTTTAAACCTAAGCTTTTAGAAAATTCTATAATAAAATTTAATAAGATTTTTTAAAAAGGTTATTTAGGTAACGGTAAAAGTTATAATTATCCATATAGTTTACAACGTAATTTTATTATATCTTAATAATTCGGATATTATTTAATATATTTTCGGATATCGTTTATTATATTTTTTAATAAAAGTTTTTAATTATTAATTTTAACGTATAAATATATCTTATATATTTTGCTTTTAAATTATTATAATATTAATTAATTAATTATTTTCGTAAAACGGCTTATAACAAAATTACAAATTTATCCCGATAATATAAAATCCTATTTACGTCTAGGAAATATCCTTTTTTTATTTTAACTTAATATTTAATTATCCGTATTAATTTTATAATATTTAAATCTTTAATTTATAACTTTCGAACCTAACCGTAAAATTATCGGAAAATTTTCGGCTAAAATACCATTTTATTTTTAAATAAGTTTTTTGCCAAAAAAGGTAAAACGTATTAATTATGAATAATAATTTTAATATTAATTTCGTCCTTTTTAAATTTTTCGGAATCCGATCGTAATACGGTTATAATTTACGGTTATTATTATTTAACCGCTAATTATATTATTATTATGATTTACGCTTATATTATTATTCGTAAATAATAAATTTAGTAAATATATAATTTGTTATTTTTTTAAAAAAACTTTTTACGATCGTATAACGAAAATTTTCCGCTTTTTTTATACAAATAATAATTATTTAAATTTTTATTACCTAAAATTTATTTCGGAATTTTGTAATAAATAAATTTTACGTTACTTTTATAAGGCTTTTTACCTTTTTATAATGTTTTAAATCGTATTATATATTTATAATTATTTTCCGTACGTTTTCCGGTATATTATTCGTAAATTCAAATTTTTTGGATGACGTAAAAATTCTATTTTTATACGTAATTTTCCTTAATATATAATCCGGGTATTTAAATAATTTATCCGCCTAATTAACGGCGTCCGGTCGGTATTAGATTTTAAAATCAAATTACGTAAAGCGGTAAACCTATTGAGTTAATTTTCCTTTAAAATTACGTATTAATATTTTTATTATATCATTTAATACCATATAATCGGTAAATATTAAAAAAATATTTTTGTACCCTTAAGGTATTACCATTAATATTTTAAGTTTTTTATAATTGCCAATAATTTTTATTATTTTATAACTTATTATTTTTCGGTTAAATTTAATTTTCGCGATTAATATATAATTAGGTATTAATAATTTTTATATTTTTGTAAAAATATCCTTAATATAATTTTTATTAAGATATCTGTTTTAACCTTGGCATTTTTGGCGTTATCTTAATATCGGAAAATTGTTGCCGATTAAAAGGTATTTTTTAAGCTTTAAAATACCCTTTTAACTTTTTCGGGTTACCGGAATTCTATTACTTTTCTTTTACCTTACGTTTTTTTAAAAAGTTTAATAATAAATTCGGTAATATGCAAATAATAGGTAGTAAATTTCCGATAAAAATTCGCAAATTTTAAAAATATTTAAATATTATAAATTAATTTTGATTTTAGCCATATTTTAATAATATTAACCCGTCGGCGATTTATTTCTAAACCGTTAATATTAATTACAAATCTTAAAAACTTTATTTTTTTAAAAACAAAATCGTATTTAAACGTTTTGGTAAATAATTAATATTATAATAATTGTTCGTAAATTAATTAAAAATATTTTGTATATTTTTTTGTTATTCGAATAAATAATTATATTATTTAAATATATTACGTATATATAATTAATTTATTTAATTAATATTTTATGTATAAAAGTTTAAAATGTAATTAACGTATTAATAAAACCAAATAATATAACCGTATATTCGAATTACCCGTACCGCGTTTGGAAAATAATTTTTTATTAATCGCCTTTTTTAATTTTAGTACGGTAATAAATATTTTTAAAATTAATTTTCAAAAATACCTTAATTAATGTTAAGCAATTTATTATTTTTAAAATTAAAAATAAAGGGTATCGGTTTTTTATCGTTACCCGATTTAACCCTTTATAATTAACATATAATCGGAAATTATTATTTTTTTAGGCACAAATAATATTGGTACTTTTACGTCCATTTTCGAATAATATATTCGGCCTATTTTTAGGTTTTTTTGGATATATTTTTCGAATATTTTCCTTTAAGTTTTCGAAATAAAATAAATTAAGCCGAATAAAGGCGTTTTCCCTGGGATCAAATTTATTACATATTGTGTTTTTGACAGTTAAAATATTTTTTTCGTTATTTTTTCGGAATATATTCGCTAGAAGTTTTTTTTAAATATATAGGGAAATCGGTGATTTCTTATTTTTATTATTTTCCGAATTCCGGGATATTTAATCTTTCGGCTAAATTTATTAAATTAATAATATAAATTTATTTACCGGCAAATATTAAGTTTATAATTTTTTATTTATCGACCTTTTATAATAATTTGTATAATTATTAATATATAATTATATTTATTAAAATCTTTAATTTATTTATTCCGGATTTAAATAATAAAAAATTAGGCGTTTTCCGATTACGGCGTATTACAAAATAAATTTATTTAAATTTTCGTTCGTTCCCGTTATTATTTATTATGTTAATAAAAATTTCATAAGCCTTATAATATTTAATATACGTACCGTTAGCGTTAATAAGGCCCGGAATATTTACGGAAATTAATTCGAGATTAAATTTCTTTGCTAATTTTTTACTTATAATATTTATTTATGTTCTAGTATTTATATTTATTTATATTATTATATCTCTCGTATTTTTTTCAATAAGTACTTTTTTTTTAAAAAAAACGGCTTTATTTTAATCGTTTTATAATTATTAGCCAAAATAAATTGGACATATATATTTATTCCGGCTCCTTTTTTAAGTTTACGTTAAAGGATTAATTTGATTTATCGTTATATATTATAATGTTTTATACGGCTTTTAAAGGTCGGTTTCTGTATAACCGGGATATCAGGGTTTTCGTATCCCTTTTTAATTTGTAATTTATATTTTTATAACTTGGTTTTTTATAATTATAATATTTAAATAAGCTTTTATAAAAATTAGGGATATTAAGTCGTACGGATTTGTTTTAATCGGAATTTAATCGGCGATTATCTGCTTTTTAATTATAAAAACGCCCGCGGTCCTTATTATTTTTACGCGGCGTTTTTAATTTATTTTGGGAATATTTTTCCCGAAAATATTAAAATAAAATTATTTATCCTTATTAATACTTTTAATAGAAAATAATTGGTTTTCCTTCGCCTTTTTCCAAATATCTTAATAATATTTTATTTTATTTGTTACGTTATTAATTCGTTTTAATTTAACGTTTTTTCGTAATAAAGTATTTTATAATCTTAATATTAATTTATAAAAATAATTAAAAATAAAACATTTATTATTCCGCTTATTTTCCAAATTAAAAACATCCATAAACTTTATTTTATAAATTAAGAGCTTTTATTTAATATAAAAATTTAATAACGATTAATCGAATTGTTATTATAATTCCATAAATTATTCTTTATATTCCTTATCGAAAAAGTTAAATTTTATATGGTTTTTCTTAATAAAAATCCATAAATTTTCCATTTTCAGTTTTTTTTCGTAATTAAAGTAATTAAACATAATACGGTATAATCGTTAAATATTTATAATAAAAACGTTTATATGGCTTATAACCTATTAAATATAAGTAAAGGCATTTCGTTTTAACCTTTCGGCATAAAGTTTCGTAATAACTTTTATTTAATTTTTTTTAATTAACGTACGTTCCGAAAAGTTCAGGTAATTATAACGTAATATTTATTTATTACCTTTTAACTTTTATAACGATATCGTAATTAATTTATAAAACTTTATTTTTTTAATTTATACCATTATTTTTTATTCGGCTAATTATCGGAATAATTCCGAATATTATTCGTTTTATTAATAAATAATCTTTAAAATTTAATTATTACTAAAAGGCTTAACCCTTTTTTACTTTGAATTCCGGGACGCGTTTGTTATATTACGCCTATTTTCCGACCGTTCAGCTAACGGTTATCGGGACGTATCCTTATTATATGTATAAGGTAATTCGGGATCCCGGAAACCATGGTCCTTTGCCTATTAAGGTTCCGTTATAGGCTTTTTCGCTTATTCCCGTATTATAATCGATTGTTCGTCGGTTGGGTTCCGATCGGTGGTTTTTTTGATTAATAACTTAAGTTCGTTTTGCAATCGGCGAACTTTATTTCTAGTAATTATTGCGTTACCTTTTATAGCAAATAGAAAAATTATAAAATAATAAATAACTGTAAGTTAAATAAGGTGATTTCCGACTAATCGTAAAGCAAATTCCAAAAAATAAATATATTAAGTCATTTCCATCTGGCGTTTCCTATTAACTGCCAGATGGTGGATTTATATTAGTAAATAGGTCGGTGGTTGATCGGTGGCTGGTCGGCTACCAGCCTCATCCTCATAGGGGCTGTATTTTTACAGCATCCTTTAAAAGGATATTTTTTAAAGGCTTTTCTAAGGACGAAACAATTTTTGCTTATGCCTTTTATTATTCCGATTTCGTCCGTATTAAATCGGTTTTTCCATTTAATAATTTTAATTTCCGATAAGGAAAAACGTCCGAATAGGATATTAATAAAGGCCGGAAAAACATTATTTAAACGCTTATAATTAATAAACTTACTTTTAATAATTTTAATTCCAAGATAATAACGTAAAAATCGGTTATTTAATTTTTTTAAACGTTTAAAGTTACCGTTCTTAATTAAAAAGTATCATATATATAAGCGGAATTACGAATAAGATGGTACATATTTTAATTAATTTTATAGGATAACCTAATAAGCTAAAGCTTTTTTTTAAATTCGTAATAATTTTTAACGATTTTTATCGAATTCTTTTTTCGTCCGTATATTTTGGATGCGGCATAAAATATATTTTTTATTAATCTAATAACCCTTAGAAATTAAACGCAAAAATCTTTTACGTATTATTTCGTTAATCGCCTGCGCCGTACGGAATTGAACTAAAGGCTGCCTATCGTTCGAAAGCGCAGATTTTGCTAAAGAAAAAGATAATTTTTTCAATTTTTTAAAGCGTTATTAAAAAGCTTTTTATATGGAAAGAAATCAATAAGTGGATCGACGCGTAACGCGGTTGTGGGGTGGCGCGTTGATGGGGTGGAGCGCGGATGGGGGGGTCATCTTAGTCCTTAACCTGTTGTTTCCGCGAAGGCGGTTCAGCTATTCCTTTCGGTAGAATATTTGCGAATACATATCGATCACCCTTTTCCTCCTGCGATTCATGACTTAGCAATGGCCTGTCCGTCTTAGTTATGCCTTTTTTATTTATATTCGGCCGCTTTTGGTATAGGCATAGGAATATAATTTCTATTTTCTGCCAGGGAAGTAACACTTTTTCTGCGATGTTTTTCCATATTTGAACCCTATTTCTGAAAAGTATTAGCAAATTATGATATATTACAAAATGATTAATATGTACCGAATATATGTCTTAATAATTTTATTCGACTTTGGGATGCGAACCAATTTACGAACCAAAGTTTGGTGATAATGCCTGGCGCAGCTTTTTGCAGATTTTCCTGGGATAGCGTTATTAATTTCTGTCTAACGTTTACTACGGATTAACAGCTCCACAAATTTGGCATTTTTTTTTGGTTACCAATGAATTCCTAGTTCCGGAAAGGAACATTTATTCATAAATGCCTATTAGAAAAATGTTAAAGCTATTAATTAAAGATTCGAATTAAAGTAATAATATTAAAATCATAAACCGTAAAAAAAAGAAATTATTTAAAGTAAAATGTCGAAGTTTCGATGTTGGATTTTTTTGCCGCCTTTAAATAATCTGGTAGGTTTTATTAGCCTATCAGCTTTAATTAGGACTTCGAACAAAACGATTTTTATATTCGCTGGCGGATAATGTACGGAATCGGCCCCCCGGGGATTCCCATAAAGGCTTTTCTGTGGCCAAAAACGTAACCTTCGCCTATAGCCTCCTATTAGCTGAAAATGAACGACCGTTTTTAAATACTTAACCGGCCATTTTCGGATAGCGCCTAAGCAATTAAAAATATTAATTAATTCCGTACCGTTAATAAGGACGCTAGGATCGAAATTATTTCCGTAAATGGCGGCCGTCTTGGGCGGCCAGAATCGAATACGGATTGCACGTAGGATTCGGTTTAAACGCCGTCTGGGGCAAACTTAAATATCTTTTTATCTTCGGGGACTGGAGCCGGTATAAGTAAACGGGATAATTAATCGAGGGAATGCCCAGGCAAAATACTTAACCATACCGATTAGCGTAATGAAATACGGGAAACTTAAAAAGGACTATCGGTACCTCGGCAGGGCTGGGATAATGCAGGACGTCGTAAACGAAAAAATCCGCTACTTTAATATCAGGAGGGGGAAACGCCGTGATCTTAGGATACCACAAGGGATCCTTCTCTGGTAAGGCCGAAACTCAGGAGGGGATAGGCGGGATTATTGGGTTCGACCTTAAGGCCTTAAAAGGTTTGAGAAACCAGGTGCAAAAGTCGCCCAGCAGCTTTAAACCGGGCTGGAGGATTTCCCGGAAATAGTAATCCTCCAAAATCTTGCTGACCGGATGGCGAGGGACGGGCTCCTACGAAAGGGCAGTTATCTAAACAAATTCTTTAGCTGTTTAGCTCCAAGTTATTGTCGAACAAAATCCCCAGGTTCGAACAATAATTACATCTATTTGGATTTTCCGTTTCCGTAAGTAACAAATATGCCAAAATCAATGGATAAGTAATGAATCAACTGCCGCAAACGTACAAAACCGGCTATTTAAAATACGACGGGATATCTCCGTCACCTTTCGTACAGCTTACTTTGTTTTACTATATATCCGTAAGGGATTCTTAAATTGTTACCGTAATATCTTTCAGCTCGCCCCTTATATTTTCAAAGGCCTGCATAATGTTTTCCGCTACAACCCTTGCCTCTTATTTGGGTAACATTTAGTAAAGCTGCCAACAGCCCAGAAGCCGCTAGCAGCAAGAAAAGCTGTTGACAGCCCACTAAAGCTGCTAACAGCCCACTAGAAAAGCTGCCAACAGCCCATTAAGCTGCTAGCAGCCCCCATTAGCTGCCAACAGCCCACTAAAGCTGCTAACAGCCCAGCAAAAGCTGCCAGCAGCCCCAAAGCTGTCAACAGCCTTACAGCTGCCAACAGCACCACTAGCCGCTAGCAGCAACAAAGAGCTGTCAACAGCCCCGAAGCTGTCAACAGCCCCGAAGCTGCCAGCAGCCCAGAAGCCGCTAACAGCAACAAAAGTTGTTGACAGCCCACTAAATCTGCCAACAGCCCAGAAGCCGCTAGCAGCAACGAAAGCTGCCGACGACCCACTGGCTGCTAGCAAGCCTACCAAACGACCGCAGCCTACAACTTTTAGCAACAGGATACAGGCACTAAAAGAGAGCAGAAATTAGTGCATCCCTCGATATCGCTATTTAGCGCGCCGGCGGACCAGTGGAAGCCTCTTTGATTAGCTTCCTGCTATCGTCATTCCTATATAGTCCATAATCAATGCCACCCTCATCCGTAACCAGCCATACTTCCGTCCACTAATTTCTTCACTTTTCGAGCGCGCCAATATTATTGGAGAAATCGCCGGCTGACGCCAGTAGGTGGAGAGGAACCAGACCGTCGGGTCGAAAGGCTAGGATAGAGGAGGGATGGGAGCCCGAATAGGCCAATCCCATTAAGAAAGCGGATCAAAATCATGCTTCCGATAGCCAACACCACCCCTATTCTAGACTTAATAATCCACCCCTCGTAAAAAGTTAGTGGGGGGTGGTGTCCCAGCCCTCATTAGGTTGCTCCGCCACCTCGGCCCCAAAGTCTCTTTCACTTCTCGTCTTTCACCGTTTCTCTGTGCGTGTCAAACCGTATCGCAAGATCTCGCATTACCTAGTGAGGGCCTAAAGGTGCCAACAGCCCTAAAGCTGCCAGCAGCCCCAAAGCCGCTAACAGCCCCAGCACGGCGCCACATATGGACAGCCACGGTGTGGATTACAGCCCAAGCAGGGGTCAATTGGTTTCGGCGGCTGGATGTCATGCCTGACAAAAGGCAGAGTGGATGGCCGACCCGTGGTTTTGACCGAATTCACAGCCTAATAGGTCGGGAGTTCCACGAGTAAACTATTTTTAGATTGGCGCTAGAGTTTCAGATTCGACGATTATGACAATCAGAAATTAGATTTTAAATCTAGGATCGAGATCTAGGGACGTGGGAAATGCTGCTTCCAGTAACATCTACGCGGGATGATGTGAGATTTGTGTAGGGTGCTAATTACTAGTTGCCGAGTTACAAGTAAGGCAAGGGTAGTGGCACAGTGGGATGCTGCTGTTACTAGTAACTAATGTAGATGGGATCTCAGTGTTATCAGTAGCTGACGCTAAGAATTGGAAGCGGTAGTGATCCTACGGGGCCATTAGACTTGACATCGTCCCGTTTTCTGAATACTGACCTTGGTTTTTCGTCTTAAGGAGCATTCCTATATATAGCTATTTTTAGTATCAGCCACATCTTTTAGTGCGTTTCCTGTTCCCTCGTTCCTGCTTTCCGGACGGCGGATATCGGAACCAGGGAACAGGGCAGCGTTATGACGGTTGATTATATAAGGTCTTCCTACCTCCAACCTATTCACTTTGTCCTCAATTTGTCCTCACTTTATCCTCTAGTATATCTTTATGCGCTTTCTGTCTGCTGGTGGTCGCAGCCATAGAGAATGTCCGCTGGTAGGAACAATGATCTAGATGAGCTTGTGAACATGTTCAGTGCGATAAGCCTAGAAGTCAATGAGGGTCCAGATGGCAATAGCGAGTCTGTCGGTCAGCCCGCGTCGCACATTGATCCCAAGCGGATCAGTATGACCGTCGAAGCCATGGACATTGACGTTGAAGAACCCAGTGAAGCCATGCTCCCACACAGCGAGGTTTCATTCGAAACATCGCAACTAGCACTTAGTCGGAATTACCTACCTACCCGAAATATGGGAGGGCACAGAAGCCGTTCGTCTGTTATCACAAGACCAGATGCAATAACTTTCTTCGCGGATAGCTGTGAGGAGGCCTTCGAGGGATGGATATCATTGCTGCGCGTGACGACATTACCGCGTAATATCGCCAGTTCAGACCCCCGCTTCGTAGTAGCTTTTAGGGCTCTAGAGAGCGCGATTGCGGACAGCCAAAGGTCCCGTATACTTGCAAGGCTTGCGCACTTCCAGTTAATTCAGCTCTTTAATTTTCTCAAAACTGTTATACGGTCCGAAAGACCGAAGGAACTAGTTCGCCGAACGCGTGGCTACGGTAACGCAAGTCTCGCCCTGGATATTTACCGGAGTGCGCAGGAGCAACCTTTTACAGTGCAGAAAAGGGAGCTGATAGAACGTATGCGGACCGGTAGGCGATGGAAGAAGTTGGCTGGACCTTCCCCATTCTTCCTCATAATCTACTCGGATGCCGCCAAGGCAATCGTGTAGGTCTTACATCCCCCGCCAGCCACTGACGCTAGCCAAGGCTAACAATCGCAAAGAAACGATTTCAGAAGAACAAACGAGGAAGAACTGGCGAGCTTGGCGACCAGAATCCTTCAGAGCCTTCCCGCGCAGCTCCATGACGTCTGCCTTAGTCTTAACAACGCAGCAGAATTAATCGTGCGGTCAGACCAGACATACAGTATGGACCAAATCCGGAGCATTGCAATGCAGGCAAAATTAAGTTTGCGCCGTGATTGATCACGGAGCATAATGGTATCCACGATAAGGACATTAAAGCGAGAAGAGATATTGAAATATTGGGACTTAAGGGGGAAATTGAAATAAAAGGACATCAAAGTAGGACACTGAAATAGGACACTGAAATAGGACACTGAAATAGGACACTGAAATAGGACACTGAAATAGGACACTGAAATAAGAGGACATTAAAAATAGGACATTGAATTAAAAGAGGACATTTTGAAGAGACACTAAGAAGATGCTCGGCTCATCGCGCTTAGTTCTGGGTTGTGGTGGAGGTGGGGGAATTGCCGCCAGTGCTCGACGTGGTCGGAGGCTAAAAAGGCCTGTGTGAACTTTATAAAGTTGTCTCCTCCACGCGTATGAGTTATAAGTCTTCGTCCAGGTAACGGTGATATGTGTGGAATGTTCTACAAAACGAGGGACATCGACAGCTTACTTTTCGTAGTGGTAACGGGTGTAGGGGCAATACACCAAGCTACTAGTAATGTTGGGTAGTGGCAAGGGGGGATGCCGCGGTTACTGGTGAGCGAGGCTTGCGAGCATTTGATGTTACTCGTAACTGACACCTGTAGGAATCCGGCATGCGACGGCTACGTCTGGGCAAATTGGAAGCATTTAAGCTCCTTAAAACCCTACAACACATGAACGATGAATACGAAGCTCGGAAGCCTGGGACCAAGCGAAACCTGCTGTAAGCCATGCCAGAGATAGCTTGAGCATCGTCGCATTTAGCCTGAACAACCCGAGCTGCCCCACACCTATGACTGATGCCAAGCGGTGCCCACCCAACCGTCTCAAAACCCCTTTACTCTTCGTCTTTCTCACTCCCTGTATATTGCTGGTGACTTCAAAGCGCGCCTAGCGATGACTAATCATTACTCGCTTCGAGGCCGAATACACGTAGCGTTCATGATTTCGGTTAAACTGTCATTGACTTAGAGTAGCTGAAACACGGTTGGAACAAATCCTTCAACAAATCTAAGCTAAAAGCAAATAAGAAAGCATTGCAGATAAAACAAAGACAAGAAGCAACGCCTAGAAAGACAGACAATACTTCGAAGACAAGACGACGTGTTAAGGAAATGTTACAAAAACCAGGACGCAAGGCAGAGAGGAAAAACAAGCCAAAAGGAGAAGACAAAGAAAAGGAAAAGCAACAGGAGAAAGAGACGACTCCTTCCTGTGACTGTCTGATGAAGGCTCTACACTATTGATCAGCGTAGTCACCGTAGTCACCGTAACCACCGTAACCACCGTAACCACCGTAACCACTATAACCACTATAACCACCGTAGTCACCGTATGCGACGTCTGCCTGCGTGGCGCTCCAGCCCCCGCCGCCTGTTGAGTCCGCCGACGAGAGATAAACTCCTTGGCCATAGCCGGAATTATTTGACCCTCCAGCAGTGACTGCCGCGCCGCCTTCATCGTCATCGGACCAATTACCGCTCCTGCCTTTCCTCTTGGCCTCCTTTTGGGCTTTCTTTTCCTGCTTTTTCAGCCATTTGTTGTACATTACTCTATAGGCTTCCTTCGGATCTGTTCTCCGACTCGACATCGTCATGATTCTGACTACGGCGTCCTGGTACGGATAGCCCGATGGGTATAGAGCGCGGTTCGCGCGCTGCGCTGCGTTTGTCTCGAAAGGTAAATATCCACCTGCTGGATTTTGAACGTGAACGTTGACATGTAGTGTAGTATTGCTAGATGGGAAGTATGTTGATCTAGCTTCAATGTTGAAGTGCGGCTCGGCAGGGACGCGGTTAACGTACCCGCCGCGTCCACGTCCATGATGGGTCCCGCCTGTGGTAGTGGCACGAACGGCCGTACTGCAAGCATTATTAGTTAATATTTCGCCTCTTGGGTCAAAGTATCGCCAATAGATGTGCCTTGCGTGATATTGACTGAATCGTAGCCATAACTAGCCGCAGCACTTCGAGCCATACGCTCGAGGGCCTGTCGGTAATTCGGGTCGTTAATCTGGGTTCCCCAGGTCACGTTGACGTATTCGTCCTGGATGTCTAGTTCCGCTATGGCCTGATTGGTGGTGTCGTCGACAAATGGCTGCGTTATATCTGGTTGTCTGGATCTTCGGTTCGACATGGTGAAACTCAAAACAAAAGACGATGTATACAATGTATCCCCTAAGTATTTTGTTAGCTCAAGACTTATAGGGTAATCTAGAACATCAAGTTCTAAGCTAATGAGCTTCCAAGGAGCGTACCTTCTGTATACGACCGCAGTAAACAAGGGGATTTGCTAAACTAGCAAACAGGGATATTAGGAGTGATTTTTTCTTGAATGAAAGGGGGCTAAATTAATGATCGGATGGGGTGAGTTTCGAAGAGACAAAGAGGTATCGGCGGAAAGAGACGAAGACAATATAAGGCTCCCGTTCGTAGACCATGGACCAAGAAATAGCTGACGGCTAAGGAGAGTCTCGGTGCGACTGGGCCTGCAGATATGCGGCCAGCTTGTCCCAGGCAACAGACAAAGGGAGGCAATAAGCTATGGCAACCAACGTGACGAGCAACGCCATGTAACATAACCCTTTGGTTTCTTGCGTTCATTGGACGGAATCCGCTCAACGTCCATGACCAACAAGCGACCCTGCCTTGGAGAGGGTTGAAGGGGGAGGTGAAGTTGGATGGAACCCGCGTGAGGGAAGCAGAGCCTCATGCTGCCGGCCGTCGCCGTATCGCATGCAGGGAGACCTACCCATAGACTGACGTGTCTAGGAGGCAACGCGAACAATATAACGGTCGACTCATGGCCAACTTGGATCGATTTCTAGGCCTCGTTCCCTTCGCTGTACCAATGAGGGAACTCATGCAACTCATGTTGCCATAATATACAGAGCCTCGTGCTGTCTGCGCTTAAACACCGGGGAATTGCCTAACAGCAGCCAGGGCCTTAGAGTTTCGGCTTCGGGCCAGCAATGGTGTGAGATATATACCATATAACCACTTGGACCAATAACGTTCAAAGCGCCCAATCTTTTGCCAAGACCTAAGAAGTGGGGCAGAGCTTACGATCAACGGGTACCAGCTGCAGAAAAGTCGATGGCCAACCAAGCGTCTTTCTGATGTCAATGCCCTAGCCGCGACGAACCAGTGAAGTGCGGAGGAACTGGTGAACTGGTGGTTCCCGGTTGGCATCTTCCCGTGTGGCGCCGCTCGCCGTCCGACCCCCTGCCGCCCGTACCCCATGCGCCAAAAGCCTGAGGTCCAATCATTGGCAGCGGGGAATGTTTAGCCGCACAGACCTCTTTCGCCTGGTAAAGAAATGATTGGCCAGCACTCTCCTCTGAGCAGCAGACTTGGCTGCCTGGAACCAGACCCCGACAGAGACCAACCCCCCCGATTTAGCACTCCAGGCGCCAGAGCTGCCTGCACCAGCAAGAATGTGGGAAACGTTGGCGTCAATCCATTCCCAATGCCTGTATCTCCCTGTGCCTTGTGTATGCTTCTCCGATCTTGTTCGCTGCTTTCGGCTTAGTGCTCGTTTTGGTACCCCCGCAGATCGAGAGGGTGCATGGCACCTACTCTATGCTGACCCGTTACACTTGTGACCTTTTTCTGCCTTTCGTTTGTAGACCTTGTGGACTGACGGACCGTCCCACGACTGGCTTCTGGCTGTGCCAGTCGGTTGGGTGGCACGTTTAGTGATTGAATTGTTACTAGGTGTGGCTGTGATGGCTGCATGTTTCTTATTGCGTTGCGAGGGATGAAGATTTCCCTGGACGAACGTTGTGGTCTCTCGTGTCCAATTTATGGTGTAGGCACTGCGGAGTATATTATTGTTGTTCGGTCGGCTTGGTTCGTAAGTGACTATACTTTAAAACTTTTCCAAATGACGTTAGTTGGGGGACTTCGTAACAGGGCGCCAGTGGATTGCTCGGAGGTATCGAGAAGGCCGCGAGCCGTCGGACCCCGACCGGCGTCGTCGGCGAGCACTGATATGTAGCGAGGTACGTGCTTATTTAGGCGCATCTGGAGGTACTTAATACCGCTGCCGCTACTCCTGCAATGCAAACCGCCTGTCTTTTTCGGATGGGAGTTCCACCGAACACTCCACGATGGTCGTGCCGAGCCCCCACATATTAACCTTTGGTGCCTGCTCATCGTTCTGCCGAATCTCAGACGCCACATTCCTGTCTATTCCAGCTATAGTTCTTGACGTATTGACGACCTTTGCGATGCCGAAATCCGTCAAAAGAAATTTGTCGTCTTGATAAAGGATGTTCATAGGCTTGATGTCTCGGTGGATTATTGGCGGGTTGTGCGAATGGACGAAATCTAATGCGTTCAAGATCTAGTAGAGCATCCCGTTGGTTATAGCGCTTACCGGCTCTAGCCCGTCAGCTCTGTGTCGCCTTATCATTTCGTGGAAATTGCCTTTATAAAGAGGTAATGAAGATTTCGCCACCTAGGAATAAGTGCCAGCAAAGTCCTAGCCGGATTCCACAAACTGGCGGCCAGTACGGGGGTACAATCAGAAGCAAACAAATTTATTCCCGGCCCGCATCCTAACCCCGGTACGACGTGGCCGGCGGCTACGGCGGCTATTTAAAGGATGCCATTGGTCCCCACTTCGACGCCTCGTTGCTGTCAGCGGCCCGGCTGGTCTTACAGCCTCAGGCATCGAAGACACGATCAGCCGGCGTCGGGTGCAAATCAACTCACTCCTCTGGTGACCTATTGGGTCACCTGACCACCTGAAAACTATTTCTAGCACTGCGACGTATTTCGCTCCATACAACCCTCCTCAACCATTTCCATTCCGCTTGCCTCCATCGATCAGATTCCAGATCCCAGACTTGCACCTCTCATTGGAGTTCCCGGTCTCATTCTTCCACTGTTTCATTCCCGGCTTAGTCCTTGGTAGTTTTTATCCACATTTTACGGCATTTCCCTTACGCTTCTCTATCATCACAGAGCCCCATGTATGGAGGAGGGTCCCCGTTACTTCGAACTCGACAGAGTGATTGCCGAGGACCCGGAGTATTACTGCCAGGGCGGGTATTGTCCCGTCAATATTGGCGATAGGGTTGGTAAACGCTTCAAAATCGTTCACAAATTGGGCTACGGCGGCTTCGCCACTGTTTGGCTAGCACGCGAAGAGGACAAAAGTCGTTATGTCGCACTCAAAATTGTCGCTGCCGACCATTCTGAGACGTATGAAACGTTGCCCGAGATCGCACCTCTTCTTCAGAACTTTCCGAGCTTCTTCTTGGCCGAACATGAGCGTTTTTTTGTCGACAGTCAAAATGGCCGCCATCTTTGCCAGGTGTTTCCCGTCTTGGGGCCGACCCTTGATGCTCTTACGGATTTTCATCACCGGCTCTATCCAGAGCACGTACGGGACTTCGCGTGGCAGATAGCAAGCGCTGTTGAGATCATGCATTCCAACGGCTTATGTCATGGAGGCGAGTTTCTATCTCCCCAATAAATTTGTTACTCGTCATACTAACAGCGGTTGTCCCTTAGACTTGACTACTCGTAACATAGCCCTCGGACTTTCAAAACGACTGGACCATCTATCTGAAAAAAAGATCCGGAGTCTATTTCCCATCAAGAAGCAGAAGATCAAACTACGATCCGAGGATAACCCAAAATCCGAATCGAGGGCACCGAATTACGCAGTACAAGCTATAGATCTTACCCGATTGCCATCCACGTACCTTTCCAGCAAATTATATATTCTGGACTTTGATCAGGCCTATTCGTCTCAGAACCCGCCACGTTCCCTTCTCGGTATAGCACCGAGATACTTGGCGCCAGAAAGCATTTTCGAGTTGAGGAAAGGCCCGCCGGCAGATGTTTGGGCGCTGGGATGTCTTATATTCCGGATACGGTGCGGGCTGGACATTTACGAGGATCTCCCTGAGACCCCGAGCAATGTCATTTCAAGAATGTACGGAGTCTTAGGTGGGCATCTCCTGGAGCATTGGAAAACGGTTCTATTTGATGACTACGGATGGCCCGCCCATGATGGACGACAAGAGGGTGTTGAGTATAATGACTTCTCTGGTGATTACGACTTTCCTTATACGTCACTCTGGGAGTACGTGAAGAAGACTGTTGATCCCAAAAGGCCCAAAAACGTCGACAATGAAGTTGGAATTCTGAACCTCTGTAGATATTTGCCAACGGACGCTTTCCACCAGGGTCAACTGGAGCAAGGATGGGCCACTAAGAACGCCGCATGTATCAGTCGGAAGGAGGCAGATTCCTTCTATGACTTGATGCGTCGAGTGTTTGAATACGATCCTGACAGGCGAATCACAGCATCAGATATGTTGGCTCATCCGTGGTTCAAGGGCAAATAGTTACCACTATAACCATGCTAAATAGTAGTGGGTCTACCGGATTGGCGATGATAACAGGAAAGCGAAGTCTATGACATTTTTAAGAGACCCGACCCGTGTCCCTATGTCGTCCAGAGCTTCCTCTGACTTCCCAGTGCAAACTTTCTGGCTTTCATGAGCGGTGGGTGAGCAGTCGCTTCAGACTGTGCAAGCTAAACCCAAGGTGGATGAGGTCTTGAAACTTGAGATTGCGCACTTTGCTAAGCTACATGGTTTTCATGTTACCTCGGATTTTGCATGAGACATGCAAGCCGTCCCCGCGTTTGTCGAGGTACCGATGCTCTAAGCCTAATTAGGATGAGATTTTGAATGAGTGTAAAACTCTCAATCTACCTCGGGCTTAGCGTGCACAAGTCACACTCATTCCGGAGCCATGCATACCCGGCTTTCAGCTCCTGCTGACCAATGCTAGGCCTCAAAGGAAGGTGGAGTCGAGCTTAGCTGTCTTCAAGACTTACACACTTCTGGTAATGCGAAACCTCAGGGCGCAGAGCTATGGGCAAGGTCGCAAAACACGACTGAACAGCGGTACCTGGTGTCGGCACCCGTCTCCTTTAGTATAGGTGGGCTACATACGACTATGAAAGGTATTTCTAGACTGCAAATATTCATCCCAATGCCGCAAACCTGCAATCCAGTACTGGACACCACCTGGCCTTACCAGTGTATCCAGAGAAGCCAATTCCTTTAGAGATCCGTCCACCAATACGGTGTGGCCTAGGCGGGCTAAGATGTCGCAGATGGACATCACGATTATCCGGGTCGCACGTCCATTGTTTAGGGGAAACTTGCTGATTGCCACCATTGCTTTGCTCCAGTAAGATAACGCACCTTCATCGTCGGAGCTAGCGTGATGCAACTTTGCCATCGTGATGTATAAGCGCAGTTTTTCAAACTTCAGGAGGCCAGGACGAGATTGGATATCTGAGCAGAGCTTTCCTGCATCTTCAAACCGTCCTTGAGCAAATAAAGATTCAGCCAGAGACAGATCCAGGGGGGACCCGCCGGAGGCAGAGCCGTTATTCTGGCCCCGCTGTGCGGTCTCTGCGCGGAGGTGCCTTTCGGCGGACACTGGGTCATCAGCAAGATCGCAGGCGAGATCGCGTAGATCTTCGTCGAAGTTGAGATCCTTGTGCTGGTCTGCTATATTTCGTGCCCTCTCAGGATGGTTGATTTAATCCTCCTCGGCTTCAGCCACAACTGTGATCTGGTTCGGGTAGGGTTGGCGCCACGAAAATCCTCGGCTTTAGGTAGCAAGCCATGAAGGCAGCTAAGAACGATTGGCCACCTGCGGCTGTGCTTCAAAGCCGAGCGAGGTAGTTTGGAATGACTCACCCCATCTAAAAATTGGTTATTTCACAGGGGGCCGGTCGCCGATGTGGCTCAACCACCGGAGAATGATTCGCTGATTAGATAGATACCTTCTGATTCGGCAACGACGAAATATCCTCTCGGGAAGTCAAACGGACGCTACCGCACTTCCCATTTTGTTGCATGGCGCAATGAAGGAATTGCCCAAACTGGTAGGTCATACGTACGCCGTATGAGCAGTACGAGACATCCCGCCAACCTCTGTGTCAGCCGCTACTGCAGCCCGGCTTCTTAGATAAGCTTAACTAGACGTACTGTATAAACGCCAAGGCCTAGTAATATCGATGCACTAAACTCTTTTTGGGACAGTAAGTGAGGAAGCCAATTTCCTGACTGATATTTCTTCCCGGGCTATTGCTTTATTACGTCGGTCCCTGCAACAAACCTTACCTACTTTACCTTTCTTTTAAGCATTCGTTTCACCACCTAAGTTTCTCTGATCATGTCGGAAGAACTCATGACGCAAGATGAGGCCGTGTCGGCGCTTTTAGCTTACATATTCTCTGGCGCAATTGGTTCCCCGAAAGGGAAAGGTGTGGGCTATGCGCTAATTGAAGCAACACAAACTACCTTCTCTTGGTCGGCAGCGCTGGAGGACATTGATGGGCCTGCTACACCAGTTCATCGATACCTGGTCAAAATTGACAGGCAGTCAAAAGAAATCTCACCTCCAGAACCTATCGTGCTCTCGGAACCAGAGCTTGCGGAAGCAATTTTAGCAGCAACGGGCCAACATTTGGCCTCGTCGACGAGATTCACAGACGGCGCGTTGAGTATCTCATACAAAGTCACGGTCCAAGAAAGTCAGGATGTCGCATATGTTGTTCAACTACGGCACCACGGCTATGTAGCATATATGAATGCGCTCATGACCTTGATCTCAAGAACAATTGACTCCCACGTCTTACCTGTGCCCCCTGTCTATCCAATACCGGGAGAGATGAAACGGCAAGAGACCACAGGCATGGGCCGGCAAATAACTCGGCTGATTCCGGGCGTTATGGCATCATCAACATATCCTCGATTGTCACATGAGGAACGACTCATTTTTGTGCGAAAAATGGCTCTCGCATTCCAAGCTTGCTGGCAAATTCAGCTCCCAGAACAACATCTGATCGGCGAGCTTATCGCCGATGAAATTGGTGGTCGGGTTGTTCTCAGGATTGGACCCGACCGACACTATGGCCTCGGCGGCCCGTTCACCTCTGTGCGCGAATACCTACGAGCGCATATCAGGTCCTCACTCATCGCCCTCGAAAAGCAGGAAGGCATTGAAGAATATAAAGAGAGGTTTCTGGATCGTATTAGGGATTTTGTGGGCAACCGCTTGCAAAATATTCCGGCTATCGTAGAGGACATCCCCATCGTCGCAATGCATGCGGACTTGGGCCCTCATAACGTTATTGTGTCCAGCCAGAAACATACCGAAATACGAGCGGTTATTGACTGGGAATTCGTAGCCAGTGCACCATATGCATCGCTTCACCGAATCATTGAGATGCTCTTCCGTAAACCTGCTCCTAATGGGTTTGGACCTGAGTACGATCGCGCTGATGAACTCCGCGAAGCTTTCTGGGGAACTATTCCTGACTGGAGGCTGTGGAATCAGAGCGAGGCGACACAGACGTTCCTGGAGTGGTTCAGGTTTGGCCTTTTCATGAAGCCTGAATGGAGGCCGCAAGACTTACTCGAGGACGAGATACAGGACTTTTGGGGGGAAAACATTCGGGTTGTTGAGAGTATTTTAAAGAAGTATATGTAGCTTAAAAGACGAGTGTACATCTTGCTGCAGAGCGTATAACATGCTGTCTAGATATGCCTGACCGGACGCGAGGCCCGAATTAGTCGAGAGCTTCGCGCTCGCGATCGTCCCGTTCTAGGAAATGGAGAAGAGGAAGAGATGGTGTCACAGTTAGGCTGATCGCGAGAAAAGGTTGCATAGAGTGTGGGAAGTGATAATTGTCTGACTAGAATTGAGCTCCAAGGAGCGGTAGCTAGGAAGCTCTCTATATACTGTGGGAGCGCCGGAATAAGGTTTTTCCGGGTGCTGTGGAGCTTGATGACTAATACAGATATCCCTATTTTACGACATACCCCCCAGATAAAAAGGAGTTGCTCCCTTAAATCTGCTTATCGTAATTTCTGTAATCTCCAAATAATTATAATAATAAAAGAAAATAATATAATTAATTAACTTAATTAATAAAAAAGTAAATTATACGTATATTAGGTATACGGGGGAAAAATTATTATTATATTTGTTTTCCCTTATTATCGCCGTAATAACAAGCAACGAAATAATGGGGTTTATATTTTGTCCGCTTATTTTTCTATTATTTTTACGTATTAGAATTTTTTCTTTTTTTTTCGGTTGGTATAATAATTTCGTAAATATTTTATATTAAAAAAAGATAATCGAGATATTAACGTATATAATATAAATAATAATAATAATAATTATTATTATTATTAAAAGTAAATATTTTTTTTTATTTTTTACGTATACGTTATACGTATTACGAATTATTAAATATATTAATTATTAATCGTAATTATTAATAATAATAATAATATTATTAATAATAATATAAATATTATAATTATTAAGTAATTTTATTTAGGTTTGTTAATAATAATTATAATAAATGCTTTCTTAAGTTTAACGTATTACGGCCGTTCGTATTCGTGCAACGCGCGCAGCGTACGCAGAGGCCGCCGCCGCCGCCGCTGTTACCGCAAACGCCGCGGCCGACGCCGAGCGCGAATAGGATGCTCCTATTTCGCCCACGCCCGCGCCTACTGCCGCATCTGTGACGCCCGTTCGCCCGCCCCGCCAGCGTCCCGCGCGTGGAGTACGCCGTTCCGAACCTTATTTCGGCTACCTGCGCTCCGCGTTCGCCGGCCGCTCCGACGGTACGTACTATAACGCCGCCGTAGGCAATTACTGCTGGCGCTACGCCTCCGGGCATATTTACGTACCGGTATACGTATTTTTTTGCTTTTTAGGAACTTTTTCCTTTGCTAATTATTAATCATAACCCTGCCGTCGCCCGCGCCGCCGTAATACGCCTCGTAAAAACGTTCAAAAATAACGCCTCCCGTTATATATATTCTTTTTTTTATTTCCGTTTTTGTATTTTAGGAAAAATGTTAACCGAAATTATAAAAGGTAAATTATTTTCATACGGTTATTTGTATATTTTTCGAAAAGCCAAAAAAAAATAAGGAAATACAAATACGCTTACCGTTATGGCGCCTGCCGGTATTGCGGCGCCTGCCGGTAATATACCTGTCGTACGCGCGTAAATATTGGCCCTGGTTAGGTAGATTTTCGATTTGCTTTTGCCATAAATGCAATAATAATAATAATAATAATTTCCTTAGTTTTTCTTTAAAAAAATTTAGGAAAAGTTCGTCCCGGAAGCGTTAAGCCTAATAAAATATTACGTATTTTATTTACTTTTGCGCTTTTCCGATTATATCTGCCATAAATCCTATAAATTAAAAAATAATTTAAAATATTTAAATTATAAATAAATAAATTACGTTAAACGATTTACGGATTTACTTTTGGCGTAATTATATATTTTATATATTAACGTAATATAATAAAATATTAATTCTTTTATTTTTTTATTATAAATTTAATTATTTATTAATTATTACCAAAAATTTCCTAAGTTTTATTTAATATTAATTTTAAATCCCGAAATAAACGTTTAAAAATTATAATTTTTTAACCGTATATTTTAACGTAAACAATTTAATTTTTATTATAAAAATTATTACCGTTACTTAACGAATTACTTTTTATATAATTAATTTTTTAAATTTTTTTTTATAAATTTAGGAAAATTATTATATTTCGAAATTATCGGCAAACGATACGTTTTTTATAATTAATAACGTTTAAATTTCCGTATTTTTACCTTTATATATAATTATTAAAAAATTTATATAATAAAAATAATAAATTATTTTATTAACCGTTTTAATATATTTATTAAACGGATTAATTAAAAATTTTAATAATACAAAAATTACGTAAATTACGTTTAAACAAATTATTATTATTATATATAAAATAAAATTTATACGTTTTTAATAATTTTTAATTTATTTTTTAAACGTTATTTTAATAATTTTTAATTTATTTTTTAAACGTTATTTTAATATTAAGGGTAAATGTTTTAATCCTTAAAAAAATTAATAATATATAAACGTTTTTTATAAGCCGAAAATAAATAGCAATTTTCTTAATATAAAAGTTATAAATTAAAAAGATTATTTTCTTTAATTTATCCCGAATTATTTAAATATTTAAAAATTAATTCGTTTTGCGTTAATTTTTAACTTTATATATTTCTTTTAATTTCAAAAATAATTTATTAATTTGGCCTTAATTTTTCCGGTAATAAAAAAATAATAAATTATTAATAAAAATACGAAAACGAATATATATTATTTATTATAAAATAAGTACGGGTTTTTTTGAAAAAATAATAAGCTTTAATTCCGTAAGGTAAAAAAAAATTCCCGATATTATAATAAAAATAAATCCTTAAGTTTATATAACACTTATTTAAATTTTGCGCATATTTTGCTTTTTTTAAAGTTATTAAGGAAAACGTAAGTTATTTTGGCTTATTGTTTGTGAAAAATGTTTAAAAAGATTATTTCGATATCGAATTAACAAATTTTAAAATCGAATTTAAAAATTATAATTATGGCTATTTTAAAAATTTAATTACAAATATAATAACATAAATATTAATAAGTAAATTAACTTCTTAAAAATTGCCGTATATGCAAATACGTAATTTGCAATATTTTAACTAATTATTTTTATCGAATTTATATATAAAAACCTATTTTAAAAAGATTAATTTAAATTTAATTTATATAATCGGTATTTTTTTCCATATTCCGCGTTCCGTAAACGCCTTAATTTTTTTTAAATATCCTTCTTAAAAATTTACTTTAAAAAGTATTTTTCGAAATCCTTTTAAAACTTAAACGGTTTAATTAATTAATCCTTATAAATTCTGAATCTGCCAAATATTATATCAAATTTTTTAATATTTTTTTATAATATTTTTATTATAATTATTATATAAAAAATATAAAATATTTTGTATTTTCGTTTTATTACGTACTATAATAATAAAAATAAATAATTAATTTCTTTTTAATTTCGATTTAAGGTTATGCATATTTTATTATTTCCGTAAATTACGGTAATATTTATTAAATAAACGCCGCCGTCTTTAATATTATTAGGATTTTTTTTGTTTTCGCAGCTTTTTAATTTTGCGAATAAGTATTTACGGTTATTTTCTTTTATTTTTCTTGGATATAGGAATACCGAAAACAAAGCTTTTTTAATTACCAGAATTTTTCTTACTTATTGGAATTCCGAATCTGACGTTAAATATATATGAATAAATTAATTTATTTATGGTTCCTTTTAAGTATATTTCTTAAAAAGCTTTTTCCGTATTATTTTCTTCGTAATAAACTTACGGATATTCCACGGGCTTTATATTTTTAATAAATAATTATGTTTCAGCTTTAATAAGCAACTAAGTTTCGCTTTTTTAAATATTTCCCTGGACCTTATTTTCCGGATTAGGAATATTTTTAGAGGTTAAAAGTTTACCATTTACTTTAGCTTTATTTATAAATTCCCTTACCCCCGAATTTTAACTTTCCGGTTAGCCACTCGTCGAATTTTCAAATTCGGGATTAAAACTTTTTATATTTTTTAAAGTATTATAATTAATATGTAAATTATTTTACGTATTAATTATTTTAACGATTAAATTTTCCTTTTTAATTAGACTTTTAAAGATATAAAGATTTTATACGAATTCCCGGTTTATAATTAAGGCGAACGCCTTTTTTTTTAGTTAATAAAAAGTATTTTTATTAAATATAACGTTACGCATAATAATAATTTTGCAAAATTCGGGCACCTATATTCGGTAAATATTAAAAATTCGATATTTTATTAAATATCCGATATAAGTTTTCGGTTTAATTTTTTATATTCGCTTATTTATTTTTGCTTTTCGCTTTTTTATTAACGGATATATTTGTACGCCGTATACGAAAATCCCAAATTAATCGGGCCTAAGGTTTACAGTAATATCGTTAATTACGGCGGGGCTATATTAACGAAAATATTGCCTAAACCAACGAACGAATACCTTATTAAGTAAAAGTTAATTATAAACGTAATTCGGGTTTATATTATATAATTACGTTATTATTTTTATTATTTTAAATTAAAGTTCCTTAAGGAAATTTACTTTTAATTTTATTTTAAAAGTTTTATTAAATAATTTTTGACTTATTCGTTCGTTTTTTTCCATACATTCTTTAATATATAAAGGCGGAAATTTAATTTTTTTTTTCAATATAATATATTTAATAAGTTATATATCTGTTTATTATAATTGTTTTAATATTATTATTTTATTTAAATTTATAAATAAGGAATTTATATTATTTATATATTTAATATTCGAAATCTCTAGTAACCCGGAACTTTATTTCTTAAATGCGATTAATAATTAAAAAAGCAAAAAACCTTTTATTATATTTATTTTTAATTATTAAAAATTACTTAAAATTATCTTAACCCGCTAAATAATGAAAATAATTTTACGTAATACGCCAAAAAGGTTTAAAGGCTTAATTTTTTAATGGGCGCTTTAAAATCACCTAAAAAGCGTACGTACGAATATAAACCTTATATTTCCGGCGCGCTATCCCTTTTATAATAACGTTCTTAAAGCTTTTAACGAACAATTTTAACGCCGCAAGTTTTAAATGCCTTAATTTTAGGTGCCAAAGATCCTTTGTTTCTATGTAAGGGCGTAAGTGATTTTTCAATCGTTTTTACGGTTTCCTTTCATTTTTTTTACTAATCGTTAAATATATTAAAATTCCGGTTAAATTTTACAAAATTATTAATAAAATATTCGAATAAAAAAAGCGGTTTATATTCGAAAAAAGCTAAGTTATATAATTATTGAAATTTCGTAAAAATAATATTTTCCTTAATTTTTCCTATTTTAAAACAATAATTCAAACCATAATACTAAATCCTAATTTGCGAAATAAAACTTTTAAAATAATATTAACGTAAAATCCTTGCATTATTATTATATCCCTAAATATAAAATCATATTTTAACTTATTAAAAACTTTATATAATACTCCTTTAATTATTTTTTTTCTTATGCCATTAATCGGAAATAAGGAGGTACCCGTTTCTATTGTGTCTCCCGTAGTGTTTAGTACAAGAATGCCGGGGACAAAAAAATTTCTAAAGTTTACCAAATATCTGGCTCTATAATTATCGATTAAGGTAAATTAAGATAAAAAATACGTATTAAAATAAATAATAATATAAATCTCTAAAATTGAATTAAGGAGATTAAAAATACGTAAATCGATAAACGCCGCAGTAATATTGCCGAATTACATAATAAAGATAGGCGTTAATCGTTTTATAATTTTCCGAATAACTTTTTTTATTTAAGGAGCTTTATAAGGTTTTTATGGAATTTTTTTTACCGATTATACTTAAACCGCTTACGAATTCTTTTAATATCTTTTTGGTTTAAGTAATAAATTTTCCGGATAATTACCTCCGTAATCGTAAAGCGCAGGTAAACGTATTCGTTAAGCTTCCATAAGTGGATTTTATTTAACGTAATTAAGCAGGGATATTTGTTCCCCTTTTTTTAAGCGTACTTGGCAGAATGGAACCTGTATTAAGTGTTATGACCTAACGGTCTTGGCTTCTTTTCAGACGGTCGGAACCACAAAAAGGTCAGTTCCGACCCAAGCCAAAAACATCACGTAACTGGCTCAAAGGTCTCAAGGCGCCAAGCACCTTGAGCCCCTTAAGCTAGCAGGAGAGCTCAAAGAGCTTAACGAACTTAAGGGTTTAAGCCGCTTAAGCACCTTAAGCTAAAACAAGGATATATACGTTCGTTATTCCATAATTTAGATAGCTTCAGCTTACAATATTTATCAATGCCAATCGTTTGTAATAAGGTATTCCCGGTATTAAAAGATGTAATACGTTACTATATTTATTATTCAGATTTTTACGATACTCTTATTAACATAAATCCGTCGACTTAAGGTTTAATAGTTAATTAAACCGTATAATTCGTTATACGTTACAAGCTCTTATTTAATAATATCGTCAGACTTTAAACAATATTTAATATTATTAAGATATCGACCAGCGTTTAGGAAACCCTTACTTAACAGCTTTAAACTCAAATTCGGGAACTGGAAAAAGAAATTCGACAATTTAGGGTTACGCCGTCTGCCTAACCTTTTCTTACCCGCATAAAGCCCAAAAAGCCAGAACCTTACGATAAAAAAGGTAACTCTTAGATTTTCCTAATTTAAGCACAAGTTTATCTTCGTTTCCTAAATCTTAATAACTTAGCGGATATGGTCCTAATAATAAAAACATGCTTAATAGGAAATACGGCTAATTAATTTAAGCCCATTATACGAAATTTCCTAAAAGTAAAAAAAATAAATAAGGAGGATTTTATTAATAAAATCTTTTTAATTTATACTAATTTCGAAAATAAAATATGCGATAATTTCGGCAATCCGGATAAAAAACGATTAACGGCTTAACAACTTTTGTAATTCCGATAAAAAAAATTTACATCCAAATATACCATAACCTTTAAAAATTTTGTGATTAAGGCGGAATAAGGAAACAATAAAGCCAATACTTATATCGATATATTTTATAAAGGGTTAAAAAATAATATAAAAAATAAAATTATTCGGATCGAACGATTAATTACTTCAGATCAATATATCGTAAAAGTAATTAAGATTAATAATCGACAGTTTAAAAAACGATAAAAGAAAAAAAGATAATATGCCTTATATTCGAGATATAATAAATTTAATTAGAGAAAAAAAACGTACCCCTTACTTCTTATAAAACGGCATTAGGACTTATAGAATTCGGCGTTACCTACAAATAGGATTAAAGCTAGATTAAATGCTTTTATTATAACAAAATGGGATATAAGGCCTATAAATACACGAAACCCAAGAAATTATAACAAAATAACTAGATCCTCGTACCGGAAAAATAATCCAGAAATAATTAAGAAAACGATAACAAAATTATTAACATAATCCAAGCCAAATACGTATTAGGCCTTAAGCAAAAAGTCCAATAAGGACCATTACGATAAGAAATTCGACAAAAGATATAAAAAACCAGGAAATTAGCTTAATAATCATTACGGGCACAATAAAAAACGTTATAAGGATAGTTATACGAATACCGGGATTAGATAAAAAAACTTTGCCCCGGAATAACCGATCGATACGATAAAATATATGCCATACATTGTCGACGACAAGAATATCCCAATTACGAAAAATAAAAATAATATATCTATACATAAATTACCCGCATATATTATAAGGGATTTAACTTTTTAAACCGTACCGGACATAACAAAAATAATAAGTAATAATGTTAACAATTTTAAATTATAGTCCCAAAAAATATCCAGCAATTAGCTAAAACAAAGAATTAGCCTAAAAGAAAATAATGCCCGTAAAAAAACCCTCTTTATTATTATAAATGGTATAATTACTAAACGGAAAAGAGTTAATTTAACGTACGGTAAAAAAACATTATTAAAAAGCTATTACGGATTTTTATTTTCAATTAATATTTATTACAGATCCTTAAAAAAGAAAATTTATTTAAAAAATACGTTAATTTACAGGAAATCTTTGGAACGATAATTAAAACGACGTATAATACGATACAATTACAAACATAAAAAAACAATTTATTCGATAAAAAAAAGTTACAACAAAACCAAAAAGAACTAATACGGTTCAAAGAAATAATATGCCGATAATAACGATAAATATAACAATTAAATGCGTTAAACGAAAAAATACAAACAAAGCTTAATAAATTCGAATAAGAATTAAAAGAGAAAGATTGCTTATAAAAAAGCTGCAAAATAACGAAACTTAGCGAAATTAAAAGAAATTTCCAAAAAAGGCTTTAAACGCGACGATAAAAAACGTTAATAACCTTATTACCTTGAAAATACGAATTGGAATGTACTAATATACTGCAATAATAAACTGCGAAGCTCTGGGCGGAAATTACATTATATCGGATATAGTTAATAAATTTAAATTATTATGAAAATATAAGTTAAAACCCTATATAATAACGAATATCGAAAGTTAGGAATTCGCATACGATAACGGAAAAATTATACGCGAAATTAATTACTTCGAGATTTTTATTAAAGAATAATACTAAACGGTTAATTTCGATATCGTTTTATTCGGAAATTACGATATAATCTTAGGATTACCATGGATACGCCAGTACGGAATCTTAATTAATAAAAAAGTTAACCAGGTAAAATTCGCCTTATACCTTATTAGTAAACAAAAAAGAAAAAATTAAAATCTTAACATTTAATCGATAATAACGACGAATATAAACATAAAAATACGACAAATACCTTATTACCCAAAGAATAAAATATAAGAAAAAAAAAACGGGCATTAAAGAAAAATACGACGTATTATTATAATTATTATCAAAATAAAATTAAAGCAATTAAATAACGATCTGGAATAATAAGAACAACAGCCCAAAAAATTAAAAAATTTAACCAATATGCTACCATAATATTATAGATACGAATAGCTTTTTAAAAAAAATCGATACGGAATTATTAAAATATAATAAATAAGATTATAAAATAGTCCTTAAGAAAAGTTTTTCGACAAAGTTTTATCTTATTTACAACTTTAATAAAAACGAATTACGTACTTTTAGAAAATACCTGGAAGATTGGCTATAGAAAAAATAAATTCGATTTTCGAAATTATTAGCAAGATATCCTATGTTTTTCGTATTAAAAAATGGGAAATTACGACTTATAATTAATTATTAATAATTAAACGGTATTATTATTAAAAATCGAACATTATTACCCTTAATTACGGAAATAAAAAATCAATTTTATGGAGCTAAATAATTCATAATATTCGATTTTAAAAATAAATACAACTTTATCAAAATTAAAAAAGGATAGGAATAGAAAATAGCTTCTAAGACGAAATACGAATTATTTGAATATTTGATTACATTAATAGAATTTACGAACGTATTAGCAACTTTTTAGCGGATAATAAATTATGTATTATAAAAATACTTTGATGTTTTCGTCGTTTATTATTTTAACGATATTTTCATTTTTTCGGAAATAAAAGAAGTATATATAGGATACGTTTATAAGGTTTTTTATGTTTTATAAAACGTAAAGTTATTTATTAACTCAAAAAAAAATTAGTTCTATATGTAAAAAGTAAAATATCTGGGATATATTATTACCCCAGGATATATTAGGATGGACCTTAAGAAAATTGCTACAGTTATAAAATGGCAAACGTTAACGATAGTTAAGGAAATACAGGTATTCCTTGGATTCGCCAATTATTATAGAAAGTTTATTTGAAATTTTAACAGAATAGCTATACCCCTAATGAATTTTACGAAAAAAAAAGAATTTAAATGGACGTTAGATACGGAAAAAGTATTTCAAGATATTAAAAATGCGATTATCAGTAAATTAGTACTGATTATGTATAATTTAAACCGTTTTGTTAAATTAAAAACCAATATTTCGGATTACGCGTTAAACGTAATAATCGGATAACGAAATAATTAAAGCAAATTATATCTTATTATATTCTTTTCGTATAAATTAAAAGGAGCCGAACATAATTACGGTATTCCAGATAAGGAATTTATGGCCATTATTATGGCATTTCGAAAATTTAAGTACTTTTTAAAAGAAAACTTATACCAGGTTAAAATTTATATTGATTATTAAAATTTTACCCGATTTATTACCACCAGGAAATTTATAGGACGATAATTAAAATACGTAAAAAAAATTAGCGAACTTCGATTTCGTTATTATTTATTAAAAGGGATTAGAAAATGGCAGAACAGATATTTTAAGCAAGCATCTAGATTTCGAAAAGAAATTAATTAAAATTAACTATATAATTTTCGATATTATTACAGGAAGACATTTATGTTTACGACAGATTACGATACTTTAGGCAATATCTAGCAATATGCATTAGAAAATCCAATAATATAACGACAGTTTTTCAAAAAAATTAAAAAACGAACAAAATACAAGTTTTAGAAAAATATTAAAAAGATTTAGTACGAAAAATATACCAATATCAGTTATATGGCTATTTAGGGATCCATAAAACCTTAAAGCGATTTTAACGCATATATTCTTTTCTTAAAATAAAATTAACGATATAAAAAATTATACAGCAATACGATATTTAAGCTAAAGCAAAGATTCGACGATATAAACCATACAAAAATTATAGTTATTATCAGTTATAAAACGACCACAATATTTAATTAAATTTAAATTTATTATTAAGCTTTTTATATTAAAAAATCTAATTATAAAAATATATTATAATAGTATTTTCGTAATCGTCGATCGATTTACGAAATTTTCTCATTTTTTACTATATTATTGTGACGGCTTGGCGGTTTAACCAATTATTAAACCTTAAGTCGACGGGTTTATGTTGGCAGAAATATCGTAGGAATCTGAGTAATGAATATAGTAACGTATTACGTCTCGTAATACCAAGAGTACCTTAAGTAACGATATTATAATGCAAATATTTGATATTAATAAGTATTACAAGCTAAAGCTATTTGAATTATGGAATTAATAAGCGTTTATATTTTTCTCCTTTAGCTGGATTATTATTAATAAGTTAGTAATCCGGCTTATTAGCTTATTACCAGTAAGTTAATAATCCGGCTTACTGGCTTATTACCAATAAGTTGGTAATCCGTTACGTAACCTAATTTATATAATTTTTTTGGCCTTTTCCGTTGTGACCGTTTCTGGAGGCCGTAACTTGTTAGGTCGTAATACGATCTCCCTTTTCCCAAAATCTTGCCTTTAAGATTTTTTTTCTCCTAGTAAGTTTTTTCCATATATTTTTAATATATTTTCCGGTATGTTTAAATGTCGTTTTCGCAAATCCGAATAACGACTTACTTTGGCTAATTTAATTAAACTTAAAAGTTTTAACGCGATACCTTATTTTTTTTGTTTTGTTTGGCAGGTTAATTGCCAAATGATAAATAAGGTTTTTCGTTATAAGGAATATGTCCGTTAAGGTCGTTCGTATAATGGAACGGAAATCTTTATTTTTATAATTAATTGTTATATCGCAAAATCGAAAAAATTGAAAAAAGAAAAATTAACGGCCGAAAAATCTTTATCCGAAATTTTTGCGTATTTTTTTCGCATACGTCGTTAACGTTAATACCATCAATTTTAAGGTACAAAATTTGTTAATCGTACCCTTTAATCCCTGGATAATTTTAACGATTTTGCGTAATTAAAAACGGAATCCGTAATTAAGGTTTAAACTTTAAAAAAAATGGACGTTATTAATTAAAATGCGGTAAACCAAAAGCTTCCTTCCGTAAATTTCGTAAACTGGGATGCTATTATTTCGGGTGGTTCTGCCGTTACTGGTAAAAGTTCTTTAATAGGCGTTAGGCGTTAATAAGATTTTTAGCAGGTTCTCAAATGTTTTCGGAATTTGAGTATTTTTTCCATTTAATTAGCTATTAAGTAAATCCGTTTTATTTTAGTATATCGAAAATTTTTTCCATTTCGTATATCTATTTATTTTTTATTTCCATATCGTTTTGTATCGTATATATTTTAATAATATTTATTATTAATTCGAATAAAAAAACATAAAAAATTAAATAAAATTTAACTTTTAATAAAAGTTCTAATTAATAATTATTTTCTGAAATTTCTTGGCGATTTTATATAAATTGATATATTTAAAATCGAATTTTTTGCTACGTCGTTTTGTTTAAATGTTTTTTATGGCAAAGAAAACCATTTCCCCCTTTTCAAAAGTTAATCTTTTTAATTTTTTTAATTATAATATTTATTTATTTGATTTCGTACGAATTTTAATTGTATTTTTATTTCTTGGTATAACTGTCGTAATTATTTTAATATAAGAATTATTTTAATATTAATTGGACCGTCGTTACGTACTTTTCTATAAATTTCCGGAATAAGACCAAAATTTGCGTTCGTATATATTATTTTAATATTTTTATAATAACTGGTATTAAAAATTAGCTAAATAATCGGTAATTTTTTAATTTAATTATTTTGTTCGTAATTAATATAATATCGTAAATAAATTTTTAAAGTTTAATTTATTCGTTTTGTTTATTTATTTATTTAAAGTTTAAATACGTTAAATCACTTATGATTTAAACCGATATATGTTATTAAGCCTTGCTAAAATTTTAATATAAATATTAATCTTTTATTTAACATAATTTTTATTAATAATCCGTATATGCTAAAAATATATTTAAAGAAAATATATGCCAGTTGTTCGGCGTTTATATCCTTATAATATGGTAAGAAATAAGAAAGTTTCGTAAATCGATTGACGATTACAAAGATGCTATCGTAATATATTCCTGTAATTAAACTTTTTGATATAAGAAATTTGGTAATAAAGTTAAATATAATTAAATATTATGGTTATTTTATGATTAATAATAATTATAATTTTCCGTATGGCTTATATCGTCGAATTTTTATTTTGGCGCAAATATTATATTGCCATATAATTTTCTGTATTATTAATTTTATTTTAAAAAAATATATAAGTTAAAATCGTTTTAAGGTTTTATGGATCTTTGGATATTTATATAATTAATGTTCGTATATTTTTCGTATTAAATCTTTTTAATATTTTTCTAAAACTTATATTTTATCCGTTTTTTGGTTTTTTGGAAGACCGTCGTTATATTGCTGGATTTTCTAATATATATTGCTGGGTACTGCTCGAATTATCGTAATTTGTTATGGGCGTAAATATCCTTTTGTAATAATATTAAAAATTATATGGCTAATTTTAACCAATTTTTTTCGAAATCTGATCGCTTGCTTAAAGCATCTACTTTACCGTTTTCTGATCTTTTCTTATGGATAATAATAAAATCGAAATTCGCCAAATTTTCTACATATTTTAATTATTGTTCTGTAAACTCCCTGGTCGTAATAAATCGGGTAAAATTTTGATAATCCGTATAAACCTTAATCTGGTACAAGTTTTCCTTTAAGAAATGCTTAAATTCTCGAAATGCCATAATAATGGCCATAAATTTTTTATCTGGAATATTATAATTAAATTCGGCTCCTTTTAATTTATATAAAAAAAATACAATAAGGTACAATTTGCCTTAATTATTTCGTTATCCGATTATTATGCCTAATACGTAATCCAAAATATCGGTTTCTAACTTAATAAAGCGGTTTAGATCGTATATAATTAGTATTAATTTGTTGGTAATCGCATTTTTAATATTTTGAAATACTTTTTCTATATTTGGCGTCCATTTAAATTCTTTTTTTTTGTAAAATTCGTTAAAGGTATAATTATTCTGCTAAAATTTCGAATAAATTTCCTATAGTAATTAATAAATCTAAAAAATACTTATATCTCTTTAATTATCGTTAAAGTTTTTTATTTTGTAACTACAGTAATTTTCTTAAAATTTATCCTAATATGTCCTGGGATAATAATATATTCCAAATGTTTTATTTCTTATATATAAAATTAATTCTTTTTTGTGTTAATAAATAGTTTTACGTTTTGTAAAATTTGAAAAACTTTATAAACGTATTTTATATATGCTTTTTTATTTTTAAGAAAATAAAAATGTCGTCGAGATAGCAAATAACAAAAATACTAAGGTATTTTCGTAATACGTAATTAATTATTCGCTGGAAAATTATTAATATATTCGTAAGTTCTAATAATATAACCAAATACTTAAATAGTTTGTATTTCATTCTAAAAGCTATTTTTTGTTCGTATTTTTTTAATCTTAATAAGGTTATATTTATCTTTGAAATTAAATATTATAAATTATTTGGTTCCGTAAAGTCGGTCTTTTAATTTTATAATTAAGGGTAATAATATTCGATTTTTAATAATAATATCGTTTAGTTATTAATAATCAATTATAAATCGTAATTTTCCATTTTTCTTAGGTACGAAAAATATTAGATATCCTATTAATAATTTCGAAAGTCGAATTTATCTTTTTGTAACCGATTTTCCAGATATTCTTTAAAAATACCTAATGCGTTTCCATTAAAGTTATAAATAAAATAAAACTTTATCAAAAATCCTTCTTTAAAAACTATTTTATAATTTTATTCGTTATATTTTAATAATTTCGTATCGAGCTCCTTCTTAAAAAGCTATTTGTATCTATAATATTATACTAACATATTAATTAAATTTTCTAATTCATTAAGTTATTGTTCTTATTATTTAAAATTATTATTCAATTGCTTTAATTTCGCTTTAATAATAACAACGATACGTCGTATTTTTCTTTAATATCCGTTTTTTTCTTATATTTTGTTCTTTTAAGTAATAAGGTATTTATCGTATTTTTATGCTTATATTCGTCGCCATTATCGATTAAATATTAAAATCTTAACTTTTTTTATCTACTAATAAAATATAAGGTAACCTTTACCTAACCAATTTTGCTATTAATTAAGATTTCGTACTAACGTATCCATAATAATCTTAAAATCATATCGTAATTCCCGAATAAAACGATATCGAAATTAATTATTTAATATTATCCTTAAATAAAAATTTCAAAATAATTAATTTCGCATATAACTTTTCCGTTATCGTAAACAAATTCCTAACCTTTCGCATTTATCGCTATATAAGGTTCCAACTTATATCTTTATAATAATTTAAACTTATTAACCATATCCGGTACAATATAATTTCCGCCCAAAGCTCCGCAATCCACCATTACGGTATATTAGTACGTTCCGATTTATATATCCAAAATAATAAAGTTCTTAACGTTTTTTATCGGTGCGTTTAAAGCTTTTTTAGGAATTCCTTCTAATTCCTCTAAATTTCGTTATCCTGCAATTTTTTTATAGGTAATTTTCTTCTTTTAACTTCTATTCGAATTTATCAAATTTTATCTATATTTCTATATATAACGCGTCAAATTACTATATCTATTATTAATATCGGCATACTGCTTCTTTAAGCTATATTAATTATATTTAATTCTTTTGCAATTTTCTTCCTTATTAAATAAATTATTTTTTTATGTTTACGATTATATCCCATTATATATCATTTTAATTATTGTTCTAAAAATCTCCTATAAACTAACGTATTTCTTTCTTAATAACTTTTTTTTCTTAAAGATCCGCAATAAATACCAATTAAAAATAAAAATCCGTAATAACTTTCTAATAATACTTTTTTACCGTACGCTAAATTAACTCCTTTTCCGTTTAATAATTATATTATTTATAATAACAAAAACGGTCTTTTTGCAAATATTATTTTCCTTTAGGCCAATTCTGTATTTCGACTAATTATTAAATATTTTCTAGGACTATAATTCGAAACTATCAATATTATTATTTATTATTCTTATTATGCCCGGTACAATTTGGAAAATCGAATCCCTTATAATACATTTAAGTAATTCGTACGTAAATATATTATTTTTATTTTTCGTAATCGGAATATTCTGGTCGTCGACAATATATAACGTACATTTTACTATATTAATTAAGTATTCCGGGACAGAATTTTTCTGTTTAATCCCGGTATTCGTATAATTATTCTTATAACGCCTTTTACTGTATTTATAATACCTATTAAATTAAGTTTCTAACTTTTCGCATTTTTCGTTAAATCTTTTATTATAATGGTCCCGGTTAAACCTGTTATTATATACCTAATATATATTTAGCTTAAATTATGTTAATAATTTTGTTATCGTTTCCTTAATTATTCTTAGATTATTTTTCCGGTATAAGGATCTAATTATCTTATTATAACTTTTTGAGTTTTTTATATTTGTAAATTTTATATTTTATTTTGCCGCAATTAAAGCATTTAATTTGGCTTTAATCCTATTTGTAAATAACGCCGAATTCCATAAGTCCTAACGCCATTCCGTAAAAAATAAAAGGTACGTCTCGTTTTTTTCCCTAATTAAACTTATTATATTGCGAACGTAAAATATATTTTCTTTTTTTTTATCGTTTCTCAAATTATTAATTCTTAATCTTAATTATTTTTGCAATATATTAATTTAAAGTAATTAATCGTTTAATTCGAATAATCTTATTTTTTATATTATTTTTTAACCTTTTATAAAATATATCAATAAAAATATCGGTTTCGTTATTTTCTTATCCGGTTTTACCCGTAAATCTTTTAAAAATTATAGCGTATTTAAACGCGGATCTTTTTTGTTTAAATTATAAAAATTATTAAACCGTAAATCGTTTTTTTCCGGATTACCAAAATTATCGCACACTTTATTTTCGAAATTAATATAAATTAAAAAGATCTCGTTAATAAAATCCTTCTTATTTACTTTTTTATTTTTAAGAAATTTCTTATAATAGGTTTAAATTAATTAACCGCATTTTTTATTAGGTATATTCTTATTATTAAAATTATGTCCGTTAAGTTATTAAAATTTAAAAAGCGAAAATAAATTCGTACTTAAATTAAAAAAGTTTAAAGGTTACCTTTTTTATCGTAAGGTTCTGGATTTTTTGGCTTTATGCGAACGAAAAAAAGTTAAGTAAGTAACGTAACTTTAAATTATCAAACTTTTCTTTTTAATTCCAGAATTTAAGCCTAAAATTATTAAATAAAGGTTTCCTAAATGCTGGTCAATATTTTAATAATATTAAATATTGCTTAAAATTTAACGGTATTACTAAATAAAGGCTTATAGCGTATAACGGCTTAACGGTTTGACTAATTATTAAGCCTTGAGTCGGCGTGTTCATATTAATAAGAATATCGTAAAAATTTAAATAATAAATACAGTAACGTATTACGTTTTATAATACCAAAATACCTTAAGTAATAATATTATAATATAAATATTTAATATTAATAAATATCACAAGTTAAAATTATTTAAAATATAAAATTAATAAATATATATATTTTTCTTTTTTAATTAGATTATCACCAGCAAGTTAGTAATCCGGCTTATTAACTTATTACTAATAAGTTGGTAATCCGTCACGTAACCTGATCTACATAGTTTTCTTGGCCTTCTCCGTTACGACCGTTTCTGGAGGCCGTAACTTGTCGGGTCGTAACAATTATGAGGATATAAACGCCAAATAACTGGCATACATTTTTTTAGATATATTTTTAATATATACCGATTATTAATAAGAATCATATTAAATAAAGGATTAATATTTATATTTAAATTTTGGTAAGCCTTAATAATACAAATTAATTTAAATTATAAATTATTTAATACATTTACACTTTAGATATATAAATAAATAAATACAACAAATTAAACCTTAAAAATTTATTTACAATATTATATTAATTACGAATAAAATAATTAGGTTAAGAAATTACTAATCGCATTATTAACTTATAATATTAATTACTATAAAAATATTAATATAATATTTACAAACCTAAATTTTAATTTTATTTTAAAAGTTTATAAAAAAATATGCGATAACGGTCTAATTAATATCAAAATAATTTTTATGTTAAAATAATTACGATAATTATAGTAATAAATAAAAATAGAATTAAAATTCGTACGGAATTAAATAAACAAATATTATAATCAGAAAAAGTTAAAAAAAATTAACTTTTAAAAAAAGGGAAATAATTTTTTTCGTTACCAAAATTATTTAAATAAAGTAACCTAGCAAAAAATTCGATTTTAAATATATTAATCCATACAAAATCGCCAAGAAAATCTTAAAAAACAATTATTAATTGGAATTTTTACTAAAAGTTAAATTTTATTTAATTTTTTATATTTTTTATTTAAGTTAATAGCAAACATAATTAAGATATATATGATATAAAACGATATAAAAATAAAAAACGAATAAGCATATAAAGTAAAAAAAATCCTTAATATACAAAAACAAAACAGATTTACTTAATACCTAATTAAATAAAAAAAGTACTTAAATTCCGAAAATATCTAAAAACCCGCTAAAAATCTTATTAACGCCTAACACCTATTAAAAAATTTTTATTAATAATAACGGGCGTATCCCAATTAAAAGTCGACCAATTAATAACCGGAATATCGGGTTAATCGGCCGCGGCTTACGCTAACGTAATAATTACAACGGCGGCCTCCAACTATTCTTGTTCTTTTTCGAAACGTTCAAATTCCTCCATAGCCTCCGTATCCTAAATACCGCAACGAAGCATTTCCAAACTACGGCAACGAAATAACCGCCTTTATTTTTATAAACGGTCTAACTTGTTAACGGCAATACGCAACATTTCACAAACCTGTTTCTTTTTATGTTTTAAACGATCCTTTTCGTCAAGAAATTTTTGATATTCGGCTTCCGAAAAACTAAAAACGTTACAAGGACCCCCATAATAAATGCATCGCGCATATTTTAAAAACCCTTAAACCATTTTGCATTTTGCATTTTTTTTTCGTAACGGGAATAAAAAAATATTTTAAAACTAAAACGTTTAATATATTCTGAAAAAATTAAAACGTTAATACGTTTACGGAAATAAGATTTTTCAATTCGGCCTAATATAATAAGCATATAAAAAAAAATTTACTTACCGAAATTAACAAATAAATAATTTAATTTTTAAGGACAAAAATCCTGAAAAAAAAGATCGTATTATAACTTAACGGTTTTGGCTTTTTTTTTTAAACAGTCAGAATTACAAAAAAGTTAGTTCCGACCTAAGCCAAAAACATTACGTAACTAGCTTAAAGGTCTTAAAGCGCTAAGCACCTTAAGCCCTTTAAGCCAGCAGAAAAGCTCAAAAGGTTTAACGAACTTAAGGGTTTAAGCCGCTTAAGCACTTTAAGCCAAAACAAAGATATATACGTTCGTTATTCCATAATTTAAATAACTTCAGCTTGCAACATTTATTAATACTAATTATTTGTAATAAGGCATTTCCGGTATTAAGAAATATGATACGTTACTATATTTATTGCTTAGATTCCTACGATACTCCTACCAACATAAACCCGTCGACTTAAGGTTTAATAATTGGTTAAACCGTATAGCTCGTCACATTAAGTTGCGATAGTACTTTTTTTTTTTAATTGCGATCCTGGTAATATGGTAACAAAAATCCCGGGCTTTTTGGTTTCGGCCCTTAATTTGTTTTTATAGCGTATGGCCGAAAGCTAATCCTTAAGCTCCTTTAGGTTTATTATGGGCCTGCCAAAAAAATTATCCCTAATAAGATTAATTAATTTCCGCTGCCCTTAATCTGGTACGAAACGTTTTCTTACAGTATTCAAGAAATCTTTTGCTGTAAGCGTTCTCTTAATTTCCTAAAGGTTATATACCTTTACTTTAATATAAGTAACGTATTAAGTTTAACATTATTAATCAGGCTTTATGTGGCCCACCTTAATTAGGCGTAGAGCTTTACGGTAATCCTCGCGTACCGTCGAAATGGTACTTAGCAAAAAAAGGGCGAATTAATCCCTTAATTCCCTAAGTAAATCCTGTACCGTGGTTTTTCTTTGGACGACCAGGGCAGCTTAGGCGTTCCTAAGGATCTGGCTCTTTATTATTACGTTAATCCATATTTAAATGTTTCAGTATCGGATATTAATTTTGGAAGCTTCCCGTTACTTTGTGCGTACGGCTTCCGTAAAACGTTCGATATCCCTGTCGTACTTTTTTTCGAGATCATTAGGGAGTAACTCCTTAGGTCCTTTTAGAAAAGGTCCACGTTAAGCAATATTAATATAAAAGCCTTCCCAAAAAGCTAATGCCTTTATATGTTGCTTTTTCGCTTTGGCGTTAATCTTTGCAGTATATTCTTCGATCGAAAGGATTTCCTAAGGGCCCGTAAAACGATTTGCGTTAAATGTATCAGGGTTTATAAGGTGTTATACGCCGCGTAAAGCAGCGTTAAATCGTAGGGAAAAAAACTAGTTAAAGTAGCTGAAGCAATCCTTAAGGAATACGTCCTTGGGAATGGGATTATTCGATATGTTGATGGGCAATGGTGTTTTAAATTAGTAAATAAGAAGTTACGATCAATTTAATTGTAATTATTTTGCGCAGCTAAAGCACCGGGCTCATAACTGTCATAGTTAGGCTGATCGCGAAAAAAGGTTGCATAAAGTATGGGAAGTGATAATTGTCTGACTAGAATTGAGCTCCAAGGAGCGGTAGTTAGGAAGCTCTCTATATACTGTGGGAGCGCCGGAATAAGGTTCTTCCGGGTGCTGTGGAGCTTGATGACTAATACAGATACCCCTATTCCACGACAGATGGATAAGCTAGTGACGGGTTCGAGGGCATAGCAGGAGCGACAAAAGGGAGTAACTCATAGTAGAGTATTTGGAAGCAAGTAGCCGAACTTTAGATGCTAAGGAATGGTCACTTATGTAAATCGTTAAGACGTGAGTCTCACATATGGATGCTAAAATGCTTAGACTAATTATTTAGGTAAGGACTGTTTATAGTTAGGAATTCCCCTTGTTGTCCAAATTGGGCCTGCCAGCCGGGCCTGCTGCTGTAACACCCTGAAAGTCCATTCCCTACCGACGCCAACGTGTCGTAGTTATCAACCTCCAAAATTCCCTGCCCAGACCAATCGCAGATCGGCTAATTGCCCATACTAACGACAGATGGTCGTCTACCGTGATGCTAATGTTTCTGGACTGGATTAACAAAGCGACACAGCTTTGTAAGAAGTTTAAGCCGAAACAGTAATAGGCTTACTGAAGGTCCAGAGGCTCTCCGACTTCGCAGCAGCCCACATGGCGTTAGTGTATAGAAGCGGAACCTCCTTCGGGTTGAAAGCATCTATCCCGTCTTCCACCGTCTCATGATAATGGGCAATAGTTCCTCCGGAGGTTTTCCGAGTCTTCGTCACGTGCCCATCGGTGCACTCTGGGAAGCTTGCGTCTGGTTCCACGGCGGCGTCAAATTTCCAGCCGGACTCGAGCATCCCGCTGCCTGGCTGGAGGTCGACTGCCTCCATCGGCACACGGAACAGTACTCGCATACCAGGTACGACGTACTCTCCTCCATTGATGCAGTTCCTATCCTTCAGAGAGACGATGTCTGCTATGCCTGCAAAGTGTACGTAGACAGAAAACTCTTGTGTGAACGAGTCCCATGTTTTGGACGAGATGTCAGCCATTGTTCGCTCAAGCGATTTCGCCCCTTCTCGAAGACCATATTCGTATGCGACGAGGCTACCGCTGGAGGAGACCATCCATAAAAGCGGAACCAAAGAGGACTTGATTGACTCGGGACAGACGACTGCCTTTGCGATATCGACGTAAATGCTCACATCATCTTCAGACCCCGGAACCTCAAGGGCTCTGTGCACTAGAGCCTCCCCTTCCTGAAGTGTAAAATGACGGTGCAAGAGGTGCAACTCGACGAAGTCGGCGACTCCGTGCGCATTGAGAATTTTGAACAAGGCTGGGAGGTGCTTGCGCTTCAGTTCAAGAAGCTCTGCTCGCTCGGTTGCCTCATGGTCGATTATTAGTCCATTGTAGACATTGGCGGGTAGAATCGAGTCGACAGCGATGTGAGACATGGTGGGAAACTACTGTACTAGGGAGATGTTTTGAGATGTTTGGTGGTGGACTTGGAGAGGATTTGGCAGGCTTCCAGGCGCGGTTACGAATGGTAGACTGAATTTGTGTACTTGCTAGGCTGGTCCTATATATTCTTGAAGCGCTCATCGAAAGGGTCCGGATACCCATCATTTGACTGAGGTACGAGGAAAGTCCAGGCGACCAAACAGACTTGAACCCTTAACTGGTGGCATAGCTGCCGGGCCGCAGGTTTACCCAGGGTGAGAAACTTCACAGTGTTTCGACACTCGATGACTGCCTAGACGATACCTATTGCTTATCATTGGTTCGTCAGCTCTGTACCGCCTGCCGGCCAAAACGATGTTACAATGTTCATGTACAGATATCACATGTGGCTGTTTTGATGGTCGCATCGACATCACACGATCGACTTGGCTTGTGAGCCTGTGATTTCATGCAGAAGTGATATTGGGAGTCCGTCTGTTGGTGATCGCCATCCTCGTAACCTAATCCCATTGGCTGAGATGCGAGGAATTTGCTTGCACCCAACCGCTGCGTCACGCCAGTCCTGTCTCCATGGGCCAGCAATCTCCCGCTCTTATTTTGGAGACTCATAAAGGGTAGGTTCGGTCAAGTGCCATATTTGTCTTGGCTCGGGAGGCCAATTATATCTACCTTAATAGCAATCTTGGCGAGATATTATGACTCAAACATGGATGTCGAAAAATGAACATGGTAAATTATTTGCTGCACCATCCTTGTCTCGACATGGTTTGCCTTTCAGGCGAGGCAAAGTTATGGCAGTTCTTCCGGCATGGATTCCTATTCGTTTAGTGATCATTCAGACCATGGGCGTGTACATGTTCACCGTAAACAAGCCAATCAATCCCAAAGTCTCTAGGGTGCGTTGATATACTAAACCAGGGCCAGGTTGTATCGTGCCGAAGCCACCATGGCCGCATGTGATATCTGTATTTTTTTATTTGATGGCATGCAATGGGTATCATTTAGGCAGTCATGGACGACTTGACTCCTTGTTTCCAGATAAGAAGGTTAGAGGCTCAGGCGAGTCTGCTTCACCCCATAATCCCCGACTTCAACATGCCATCGCAGGTCATGCAGTGGTTCATGTGAATTGCATCTGGCCTGTACGCCCTATATGGATAAAGTCCAGTGCAGTCTCCCAATAGATTCTACGGATGCAGCAATGTCTGAAACCAATAATTGAACCCCCCCAAGGTATGCGCCACATATGCAGTTGAACACAGAGACAACACATCCGGAGTTTCGACGTCCATGGCTGCCTAATCGACACACATTGCATACCACCGGTTCCTAAGCTCTGCACCACCCGCCGCGACGGGAAACTGTCATAGTTCTTACGCACAAATATCACATGCGGCCGTTTAGATAACCCCCCGCCGGCACGATAATGGGTGCCGCTCTGGCTTGGTATATCCAACGCACACTGACGCGCCTGGGGGTCATAAATCCCGGACGCCCCGAAACGGGACTTCTGTCCGGCTGTAACCTTGCGAGAATCTTGGTTCATCTATTGGCGACCAAATGAATCTTGCAGATAACTTGCCCATCCTATCCAGTACGTCTGTCGACGTGCTCGCATTGCTCGCATCACGGACAAACGGCAAGCTATACAGATGACGCAGCCACCAAACGTAAATTATTGGTCGGGTCCTAGAAACGGGTCGTACGGTCGTCCTCAGCGCGTCTTCCGCACGTTGGAATTGTTGGTCCTGGATCGACTACATCCTGCTCCGCCTTAACCTTGCAGCAACGATGCATCAAAGACCATTAATCCACTTGTCATTATCCGTGGTAGCGAATTGTCTTAGGAAGCGGGACCCTTGCAAGAGGATTTGTCAATTTGAGGCCATGAGAAAATGGAACAAAGATTACTGTATTGAAAACTGAAACTTAATCATAATGCCATGGAAAATGCGGACTATCGTGATGTAAATTCGTTCCCAACCACCAATCGACTTGCTCTTGTCATAACGCGAGCGTGAAGATCGTCCTGTCTCCTGGAGCCAACGACTGGGTCAGTATAGGCGAAGCAGAACACGGCCTTCGAGCGAGAACATCGCCAAGGGACAGATCATCGCCTTATAGTTTTACAAGATCGAGTTCATGTTGGTGCCTCCCACACTAGTTCGGCGTTTTTCATTGTCTATTTTTGTTCTATCTTGGGGTTACCACTTTTAACATTATGAGAGCCAAAATTACACTCCCTTTCACCCGGGATGATGTTCAGCGCATCTTCTTCTTCCGTAACGGAGTCAGAGTTATCTTCAGGCGACCAAGTCTTTCTGAAGGCGACTGCTCCTCCCATTATGACAATCTTAAAACTGGGATTATCAAGAAGGCTCCGAATTGCGTCAAGATCTAGGTCGCCAAACAGAATCTTGCAGATCTCTATGGCCTTGTGTTCCTGCAAAGCATCACTTTCCAGTTTGCAAATGCGTGCTTTGAGTTTGGCGATTTCCACATCTCTGTCCTCAAGTTGAATATGAAGAGTCGTGGCTGCATTGCGGATTTTCTCAGTCGAATCCGTGGCAATATCTGTTTGTCGAAGGATGGTGTCACACTGGCGACGACCTTCGAGTCGTATGTAAAAAGGGTCAGGCGAGGTTCCTCCATTGGACTCATTACTCGAATCAGTAGCAACAGGGTCATCATCGCCGATTAAGGAAGTTGGGGAAGCAGGTTCTGGAGGAACATCGTCGAGAGCATTCGCTTTGCAACCACAGAGGTCTTGTATGTCGGACGGCCTGGTAGACATTAGGAAAAGTCATGCACATCTTCAGCTGACTTACGTCTTTGTCGCTTCGTGGCCCTGGTGGTAACCGGCACAGAAACATATGGAATTCATCGGCTTGTGCGCCTGCATACTTAGAGAGCGATAGTTGTTGCCAGCTTATGTACGACAGATGAACACTGGACGCCATGCATAACACAAGATCGCAGACTCTAAATTCCACCTTGGATCTCTGGAGAGGACTAATATATCAACCGCCCAAAAATCAACAGCACAGGAGAATAATGGGCTTTCGGAAGTGCGCCATATACCATTTGTCGAGTACGTTAGGCCGGAGCGGCCAACGCCGACAAAATGATATTACTGGCCCTCCTGGCGAACCATTGAGGTTCTTGCATAATCCTCAAATGCTCCCTAACTGGCCAACCCCCCACCCCTCTCCCCTTAGCCAAACTACTACTGTAGAAGGGGGTCAGGTCATGGTTGGAAGAAATAGTTGCGCGATTTTCAATGACTGCCTCGTAATTTACGGCGATAAGCCCAAGTCCTTTCACTACGACTGTTGTCGAATACACAGAGGACAGTAAAGGAAACAACGGTGTACTGTTAAAGCGGGTAGACAACAGCGAGGTTCGGGGCACATGAGCGGAAAACGCGTCATTATGCGGCTCTGCGCTATGGTGCGTTAGTTTATTACAATGGCCCCATAGGGTGCTCGGCATACACTTTGGCGCTACCCAAGTTGTAATGCAGCCTCATAGTGAGTGTGTGGGGCGACGGGGATTGTCGATCATTGCTTAATCGAGGATCGATCCGCGGTGACCGCCGTGGGTACTGCAACATTTGGTGATTCGCTGACGCTCTACTCCATATTTAGAAGGTACGTTCGGCCATGCCTGTATGCACGAACAATTTTGCCAATTCAGGTAACAGCGTTCGCGGCTTTCCCCTGCCTCCAACTATTTTTTCCGTATCAAGGAATAATATTTGGTGGACTGCCATGCTCATGAACAATAATTCTACGTTGGTACGTGAAGTAACCTCCTTATGCCACAGTCTGAAAAAATGGAGGAAATCAACTTGATCGCTTTCCCCGACAGCACGGAGAAACTGCGAAATTAGATTTCAGACTTGGCTGGCCAGCTCGAAGTTCGCGAAATCTTGTTCAAGGCCAAAAATTTGCTAGGACAAGAGATTCCTCACCATGTCAAGTATAACCGTGTCCGAGGCGTCCTGAAGTTTATTCATGGCCCCCTAAGTGAAAAGGACGAGAAAGAACGTCGTCGAATTTCTCTTTACAACTTAAACAGGGTCTCGAAGGCCATGTGCGCTTTATCCTTTACCACGCCGGCGATTTTGAGTTTGTCTAATTCAGTATTCGACAGCTTAATAAAAGGAATTCCTGGTTTCATCAAGGCGCACAATCTGTCGGGAGTTTTTTTTTCGGATATTAGCGAATTTATACAACGCACGATATCCGATACCACCGGATTAGAATAAAAATAGCTAGTAAGGATTAATTTCGCAGAGATTAAGCCTTAATACTGACACATGGATAGACGTTAACCGGCTTCCAAAGCGCCTCAAGGTCTAATCCGTTAAAAGTTACGCTACCCGACCTAAGCGTAAGGCCGTTACCACCCAGATTCACAGGACGAACGCATCCAGCCAGGGCGTTGCTGCCGACTCGGGAAGCAAACAGGATGTGCCCCATCCAAATGCCTGGCGGACATGATACCAAAAAGTTGCCGCAGTTGTTACAAATAAGCAATATATTCATAAACCCAGTATATCTGATCCTCAAGCCGGTTGGTTTAATCGCGATCTCTTGGAAGGTCAGGTGTTAAACGTAAGCGGTATGGAAAACCAACTTCCAGCAAACGCGTTTGACTTCATGGACGATAATTCTCGGGCAAGCTAGTTCGGTCGTAATTTGACTGGACACCTTGCCTCACAGGATACAGGAGGTTGGCATAACGGCGAAACAGACCGGCGCATTCAACATTTGGCAGAAAGCGTACTTCTTCCCTCAAACAATGAAATCGTCAGTCCCATTATGTCCCTCGGCGGCAATGAACCGCATTGGTCCATAGGGATGGACTCGTCGCAAGGCTCGGTATTAATGCAGCCGTTAATAGGTAGATCGAACTTTCAGCATGGAATAGATTTGTAAAAAGGTTAAAGGGAAAAATATTATATATCTAATACCTTATCATTGAAAAGAAGTTAACGCAGTCCGGAAACATTAAGTCAGTTAAATAATCATAGCGACGGAGTAAGCCTAAAGCTTAATAGCTGTCTCGTCCGTAATGTTATACCCTACGTATATCTCTGTAAAATCCTGCCCGCCTACAGTAATTTGACCAAAGATTAGGAACACCATATAAGGCGTCGTAATGGATTCATGCTTTTCTGAGCCAGTTTCGATATATCGCGCCTGCCTACCGAGACCAAGCTAAACCACTTTTGTAAGTATTACTTCCATCTAGTCTTAATGTACACTCACACTCTCTCGGACCGCATTTTCAATCTCTTCCTTCGAAGGCCCACGAATTTTCGCATGGAGGGCTTATTTGTCTTGGGGAGATTGTGTCGCCGAGACCGGCATCGTATGTTCTGGTCGGAAAGTTGTCGCAACTCTTTTCTCGGAAAGGGAAAATCTATAGGATCATCGTCAGAAGCACATTTAGGTAAAGAACGGGATTCCGTACCTTACTAACCTCTTTGGTATACCGTAGAAAGACCTAGGGTAAGGGAGGAACCACCCACCGAAAATTACCCACGGCCCACGGGTACCCGCGGGTAATGCCAAGGACCCATGGGTAACCCATGGGTCCTTGGCGCAAGTCAGAATTACCCGCGGGTACTTAATGGGTCCTTGGCATTACCCGCGGGTACTTAATAAGTAATGCCAAAAACTTGTTACGTATTTACGATTACTTATTAGCAAAATACGTAAATTTTAAACGAATTAAAAAAAAGTAAGAAAATAATTTCAAATAATTATTACGTTATAAAAATAATATATATTATTTTTATGCGAAATAAATAATATCGTAAATTTAATTTTTTCTTAAAAATAAATTGAAATAAATTGAAATAATTATTATATGTAATAAACCAAGTTTATTATAATCAATTATTTTTATAAGCTTAACTTAATAAGAAAAAAAAAGAGAAAATTAATTACGTTATGGCTGGTAAATTAATGCCATAACCGCTTTTAATTTAAATTATTTTTGGTTATTTTTGCGAAAAACTTCTATTTGTGTAAAACTTAAGGTTTACGTTACCAAATACGGCAAAAATAACTTTGACATAAGCGCAGCTAATAACGTTAAACCTTTTTTAAAACATTTTTTGTACTTTTAATTAATGCGTTAATTTTAAGATCTGATTAATCCTTATTGTTTTTATATATTTAAAATTATTTTTACTTAAATCCTTTAATATAATTAAAATTTTATCTTATAATTTCCCATAATATGCCTATAATAAAAGGGGGGTTCGAACGTTAAAGTGTGACGAGCTATGCGGTTTAACCAATTATTAAACCTTAGTCGTACGGGTTTATGTTGGCATGTTATGACCTAACGGGCTGCGGCCTCAGAAAACGGTCGTAACAATGACTAAGCCATATGGGTCGAGTCACGTAATGGCTCGACAGGATCGATCGTAAAGCCTCTAAAGCCGGGCTCGACAGGATCGATCGTAAAGCTTTTAGAGCCGGGCTCGATAAGATCGATTATAAAACCTTTAAAGCCGGGTTCGACAGGATAAAAAATTAAATATAAAATATTTATTATTTTCATAATTTAAATAACTTTAATTTGCAATATAACATCGTTATCTAAGGCATTTTCGGCATTACGAAACGTAATACGTTATTATATTTATTATTTAGATTTTTATGATACTCCTATTAATATAAACCCGTCGACTTAAGGTTTAATAATTAGTTAAATTATTTAGCCGTTATATGTTATAAGTTTTTGTTCAATAATACTATTAAATTTTAAGCAATATTTAATACTGTTAAATATCGACCAGTATTTAAGAAACCCTTATTTAGCAGTTTTAGGCTTGAATTCGAGAGCTGGAAAAAAAAAAGTTCGACAACTTAGGGCTACGCCATTTACCTAACCTTTTTTCGCCCGTATAAAGCCAAAAAAGCCAGAACCCTATAATAAAAAAAATAACTCTCAAATTTTTTTAATTCAGGCACGAGTTTACTTTTGCTTTTTAAATCTTAACGACTTAGCGGATATGGTCCTAGCAGTAAGAATATGCTTAATAAGAAATACGGTTAATTAATTTGAACGTATTATAAAAAATTTTTAAAAATAAAAAAAGTAAATAAGGAAAGTTTTATTAACGAAATTTTTTTAACTTATACTAATTTCGAAAACAAAATACGCGATAATTTCGGCAACCCGGATAAAAAACGATTAACGGTTTAATAACTTTTATAATTCCGACAAAAAATATTATATTTAAATATGCCGTAACTTTTAAAAGTTTTGCAATTAAGGCCGGATAAAGAAATAATAAAACCGACGCCTTTATCGATATATTTTATAAAAAGTTAAAGGATAATATAAAAAATAAGATTATTCGGATTAAATAACTAATTACCTTAAACCGGTATATTACAAAAATAATTAAAGTTAATAACCGACAATTTAAAAAAAAACAGGAAAAAAAAGATAATGCGTTTTACGTTCGGGATATAAATCCAATTAAGGGAAAAAACGAGATATACTTTTTACTTTTCATAAACTAGCGCCAGGACTTATAGAATTTAACGTTACCTATAGATAAAATTAGAGCCAGATTAAATGCTTTAATTATGGCAAAATAGGACATAAGGCTTACAAATATAAAAAGCCCAAAAAACCACGATAGGATAACTGGACCCCTATACCGAAAGAACAATCCAGGAATAATTAAGGAAATAACAGCAAGGTTATTAACATAATTTAAGCCAAATACGCATCAGGCCTTAAACAAAAAGTTTAACAAAGATTATTACGATAAGAAATCCGACAAAAAATGCGAAAAGCCAAAAAATTAGTTTAATAAATAACGCGAACATAATAAAAGGCATTATAAGGATAATTACGTAAATATTAAGACTGGATAAAGAAAATTTATTTCGGAACTTTTAATCGATACAGCAAAATATATATTATATATTGTTAATAACGAAAATATCCCGATTACGAAAAATGGAAATAATATATTTATGTACGAATTACCCGCATATATTATAAGGAATTCGATTTTCCGAACCGTATTGGGCATAACAAAAATAATAAATAATAATATCGACAGTTTCGAACCATAACCTTAAAAAATATCCAGCGATTAGCCAAAGCAAAAAATTAACCCGAAAAAAAATAATATCCGCAGGAAAACCTTTTTTATTATTATGGATAATATAACCATTAAACGGAAAAAAGTTAATCCAGCATACGGTAAAAAAACATTATTAAAAAGTTATTACGGATTTTTATTTTTAATTAGTATTTATTATAAATTTTTACGAAAAAAAAGTTATCAAGGAAAAAATACGTTAATTTACAAAAGATTTTTAAAACGATAACCAAAACGACGTATAATAGGATATAATCGTAAATATAAGAAAATACTGTATTCGATAAGGAAAAAAATTATAAAAAAACTAAAAATAATTAATACGGTTCGAAAAAACAGTACGCCGACAATAATAATAAATATAATAGCTTAACGCGTTAAACGAAAAAACATAAGCAAAATTGGATAATCTCGAATAAAAGTTAAAAAAAAGGTTACTTATAAAAAAGCCGCAAAATAACAAAACCTAAAAAAATTAAAGAGAATTTTCGAAAAAAGCATTAAATGCGACAATAGGAAACGTTAACGACCTTATTACTTTAAATATATGAATCGGAACGTATTAATATATTGTAATAATAAATTACGGAACTTTAGGCGGAAATTATATTATACCGGATATGGTCAATAAGTTCAAATTACTATGGAAATATAAGTTGGAACCTTATATAACGACGAATACCGAAAGTTAGGAATTTGCTTACGATAACGGAAAAATTTATACGCGAAATTAATTACTTTAAGATTTTTATTAAAGGACGATATTAAATAATTAATTTCGATATTGTTTTATTCGGAAATTACAATATAATTTTAAGATTATTATGGATACGCTAATACGGAATTTTAATTAACGGAAAAACTGGCTAAGTAAAATTCGTTTTACTTCCTATTAATAAATAAAAAAAATTAAAATCTTAATATTCGATCGATAATAACGACAAATACAAGCATAAGGATATAATAAATACTTTATTACCCAAAGAAATAAAATATAAAAAAAATAAAAATTAAAAAATATAACATATCGTTATTACTATTAAAATAAAATTAAAATAACTAAATAACGATCTGGAATAATAAAAATAACAGCCCTAAAATTTAAAAAATCTAATTAATATATTATTACAATATTACAGATATAAGCAATTTTTTAAAAAGGAACTTAACACGAAATTATTAGAATATAACGAATAAAATTACGAAATAATTTTTAAAGAAAACTTTTCGACAAAATTTTACTTTATTTATAATCTTAATAAAAACGAATTACGTATTTTCAGAAAATACCTTGGAAATCGGTTCTAAAAAGGATAAATTCGACCTTCGAAATTACTAATAGGATACCCGATATTTTTTGTACCTAAAAAAATAGGAAATTATGACTTATAATTAATTATTAATAATTAAACGATGTTATTATCAAAAATTAAATATTATTACCCTTAATTACGAAAATAAAAAACCGATTTTACGGAACCAAATAATTTATAACATTTGTTTTTAAAAATAAATATAACTTTATTAAAATCAAAAAAATACGAATAAAAAATAGCTTTTAAAATAAAATACAAACTGTTTAAATATTTGGTTATATTAATAGGACTTACGAACGTATTAATAATTTTCCAACAAATAATTAATTACGTATTACGAAAATACCTCGGTATTTTTGTTATTTGCTATCTCGACGACATTGTTATTTTTTCAAAGACGGAAAAAACATATATAAAATACGTTTATAAAACTTTTTAAACTTTATAAGACGCAAAGTTATTTATTAACGCAAAAAAATGTCAGTTCTATATATAAAAAATAAAATATTTAGGATATATTATTACCCTAAAACATATCAAAATAAACCTTAAAAAATCGTTATAATTACAGAATAATAAATGCTAATAACGGTTAAAAAAGTATAGGTATTTCTTGGATTTGCTAATTATTATAGGAAATTTATCCGAAATTTTAGCAAAATAACTATATTTTTAATAAATTTTACGAAAGAAAAAATTTAAATAAATGCCAAATACGGAAAAGGTATTTCAAAATATTAAAAATGTAATTACTAATAAGCTAATATTAATTATATACGATTTTAACCGTTTCGTTAAACAAAAAACCGATATTTCGGATTACGTATTAGGCGTAATAATTGGATAACGAAATAATTAAGGCAAATTACACCTTATTACATTTTTTTCGTATAAGTTAAAAAAACCGAATTTAATTACGGTATTTCAAATAAGGACTTTATAGCTATTATAATAATATTTCGGGAATTTAAATATTTCCTAAAAAGAAATTTGTACCAGGTTAAGGTTTATACGGATTATTAAAATCTTACCCGATTTATTACGATTAAGGAATTTATAAAACGATAATTTCGTTATGCGAAAAAATTGGCGAACTTCGATTTCGTTATTATACATAAAAAAATTTAGAAAACGGCAAAGTAAATATTTTAAATAAGTAACCAAATTTCGAAACAAAATTAATTAAAATTAACCATATAATTTTTGATATTATTATAAAAGGATATTTATATTTACGACAAATTATAATAATTCGGGTAATACCTTCCGACGTATATCCGAAAATCTAATAGTATAATAATAATTTTTTAAAAAACCGAAAAATAAATTAGATATAAATCCTAAAAAATATCAGAAAAATTTAATACGAAAAATATACGAATATTAATTATACGAACATTTAGGGATCCATAAAACCTTAAAGCGACTTTAACGTATATATTTCTTTTTTAAAATAAAATTAACAATTTAGAAAATTATATAATAATATGATATTTGCGCTAAAATAAAGATTTAACGACATAAGCTTTACGGAAAATTATAGCCATTATTAATTATAAAGTAATTATAATATTTAATTATATTCGATTTTATTATTAAGCGTTTTATATTAAAAAATCTAATTACGGAAATATATTACGATAATATTTTCGTAATCGTTAATCGATTTACAAAATTTTCCTATTTTTTACCATATTACGAGGAGATAAATGCCAAATAATTAATATATATTTTCTTTAAAATTATATTTAATATATATACATTATTAATAAAAATTATATTAAATAAAAAATCGATATTTATATCAAAATCTTAACAAAGCTTTATAATACAAATCGGCCTAAATTACAAATTATTTAATGTATTTAAACCTTAAACGGATAAATAAATAAAACAAATAAATTAAACTTTAAAAACTTACTTACGATATTATATTAATTACGAAAAAAATAATTAAGCTAAAAATTACTAATTATTTAATTAATTTATAATATTAGCTATTCCGAAAGTATTAAAATAATACGTACGAACGCAAATTTTGATTTTATTCCAAAAATTTATAAAAAAACGTACGATAACGGTCCAATTAATATGAAAATAATCCTTACGTTAAAATAATTACGATAATTATATTAAGAAATAAACACAAAATTAAAATTCGTACGAAATCAAATAAATAAATATTATAATCAGAAGAAATTAAAAAAATTAATTTTCGAAAAAGGGGAAATAATTTTCCTCGTTATAAAAAATATTTAAATAAAATTATTTAACAAAAAATTCGATTTCAAATATATCGGTCCATATAAAATCGCCAAAAAAATCTCAGAAAATAATTATTAATTAGAACTTTTATTAAAAGTTAAATTCTATTTAATTTTTTATGTTTCTTTATTCGAATTAGCAACAAATATAATTAAGGTATAAATAATATAAAACGAAATAAAAGTAAAAAATAACATAACGTATAAAATAAAGAAGATTCTCGATATACGGAAATAAAATGGATTTACCCAGTACCAAATCAAATAGAAAAAATACCCAAATTTCGAAAACACCTGGGAACCCGCCAAAAATCTTATTGGCGCCTAATACCTATTGAAAAACTTTTACCAATAACGCCGAAATCGGCAAGGTCAAAAGTTTCCCAATTAATAAACGACCAATCTATAGATTTCAGGTTGGATTAGTCGAAAGGAAAAGCGGCTTCCGTCGTTATAGCCTTGGCGGCCTCCAATTCGGCTTGTTTTTCTCGACGTTCCAATATATCCAACTCCTCCAGGAACTAAAGCCTACGAAATAACATACGTATTATACGGTCGGCCCATAATTTCTTTTGTTTTCGAAAATGACAAACTTTGACTTACGTTTATTCCGCTTTTTCCTCGGTTTTCTTAAATTCCGTTTTAACCTTGAAATAATTAAAAATAAGCTTTTTAAGTTAAAAAATAAAAAGGCTGTTAACGTTATAAGGCCTTAATTCTACGTTATATATTCCTTATACCTAAAAAAATCCGACGAAAAAGTACGATAAGATTATAATCCGCGACAAGCATAATAAAAACATATTGGCATATTTACGGTCCGACAAATAATCAATTTAAGGAAATTATTTCGTTTTTTCGTTTTTTTGTTAATCGGTTTTTTAATACAATCTAATATAATAAAGGAAAGAAAACTTATAGAAAAAAAAAATCTTCGGAACGAAAATTATAGAAAAAAAAGATCGTATTATAACTTAACGGGTTGCGGCCTTAAAAAACGGTCGTAACAATAACTAAGCCATATAAGTCGAATTACGTAATAGCTTAATAAGATCGATCGTAAAGCCTCTAAAGCCGGACTCGACAAGATCGATCGTAAAACCTTTAAAGCCGGGTTCGACAGGATCAATCGTAAAATCTCTAAAGCCGGGCTCGCCAGGATAAAAAAATTAAGTATAAAATATATATTATTTTTATAATTTAAATAACTTTAGCTTATAATATAACATCGTTACCCAAAGCACCTTTGGTATTACGAAACGTGATACGTTACTGTATTTATTGTTCAGATTTCCACGATACTCCTGCCAACATAAACCCGTCGACTTAAGGTTTAATAGTTGGTTAAACCGCCTAGCCGTCACATGGCAGGAATATCGTGGGAATCTGAACAATAGATATAATAATGTGTTACGTTTCGTAATTTCAAAAGTGCTTTGGATAACGATATTATATTACAAGCTGGTATTATCTAAATTATGGAATTAATAAGCGTATATATCCTTATCCGGCCTCAAGATATTTAAGCGGCTTAAACCTTTAAGCTTTTTGAGCCTTTTAAGCCTTTTTGCTGAATTAAGAGGCTTAAGGTATTTGGCACCTTAAGACCTTGAAGCCGGTTACGTAACTTTTTGGCGGTGGTTGGAACTTTTGTTTTTTTATGGCCTCGACTATTTGCGAACAAGCCAAAACCGTTAGGTTATAATCCGATTTCCTTTTTTTAAGATTTTTGTTCTTAAAGATTAAATTATTCGTTTATTGTTTTTAATACGTAACCTTTTTTTCTTTACTTTTTATTATATCGAACCGTATAGAAAAATTTCGTTTTTGTAAATATATTAACGTTTTTATTTTTTCCAGAACGTATTAAACGTTTTAGTTTCAAAATACCTTTTTGTTTCTGTTACGAAAAAAAGGTACAAAGTATAAGGTTATTCGGAGTTCCTTTAAATATGCGCGTTGTATTTATTATGGCGATCCTTATAATGTTTTTAGTTTTTCGAAATTTAAATATCAAAAACTTTTGGACGAAAAAAATCGTTTAAAACGTAAAAAAAAAGCAGGTTCGTAAGGCGTTACGAACGGCTGCCAATAAGTTAGATTATTTGCAAAAATAAAGGCGGTTATTCCGTCGTCGTAATATCGAAATGTTTCGTTGCGGTATTAAAAGTACAAAGGCCATAGAAAAATTCGAACGTTTTGAAAACGAATAAAAGCAGTTAAAGGCTGTCGTTATTGCTGTTACGTTAATACAGGCCGCGGCCGGTTGGCCCGATATCCCGGCTATTAATTGGTTGATTATTAATTAGGACGCGTCTATCGTTATTAATGAAAATTTTTTAACAGGCGTTAAATGCTTATAAGGTTTTTGGTTGGTTTCCAAGTGTTTTCGAAATTTGGATATTTTTATTATTTGATCAGGTATTGGATAAGTTCGTTTTGTTTCCGTATATCGAAGATTTTTTTTACTTTATATATTTGTTTGTGCTTTATTTTTACGTTATTTTATACCGTATATATTTTAATTATATCCGCTATTAATTCGAAAAAGAAACGTGAAAAATTAGATAAAATTTAAGTTTTGGTAAAAGTTTTAATTAATAATTACTTTCTGAAATCTTTTGGCGATTTTGTATAAACCGATATATTTAAAATCGAAAATTTTATTAGGTTGTTTTATTTAAATATTTTTTATAACAAAAAAATTATTTTCCTTTTTTCGAAAGTTATTTTTTTTTAATTTTTTCTAATTATGATATTTACTTATTTAATTTCGTACGAATTTAAGTTCTATTTTTAAATTTTAGTATAATTATCGTAATTATTTTAACGTAAAAATTATTTTAATATTAATTAGACCGCTATTGCGTATTTTTTTATAAGTTTTTGGAATGAAACCAAATTTTGCGTTTGCTAATATTATTTTAATATTTTCGTAATAATTGATATTATAAGCCAGTTATACGACTAATAATTTTTTAACGTAATTATTTTGTTCGTAATTAATATAATATTATAGATAATGATTTTAAATTTAATTTATTTTATTTATTTATTTATTTCAGGTTTAAATACCTTAAATAATTTATAATTTAAACCAATTTATATTATTAAATCTTACTAAAATTTAAATATAAATATCGATTTTTTATTTAAAATACTTTTTATTAATAAACTGTATATATTAAAAATATTTTTTAAAAAATATATCTTATTTGTTCGGCGTTTATATTTTCGTAATATAATAAAAAATAGGAAAATTTCGTAAATCGATCGACGATTACGAAAATGGTATCGTAATATATTTTTATGACTCGATTTTTTGATATAAAAAGTTTAATAATAAAGTCGAATATAATTAAATATTATAATGGTTTTACAATTAATAATGGTTATAATTTTCCGTATAATTTATGTTATTAAATTTTTATTTTAACGCAAATATTATATTGTCGTATAATATTTTGTACCGTTAATTTTATTTTAAAAAAGGAATATATGCGTTAAAGCCGTTTTAAGGTTTTATAAATTCCTGGATATCCACAAAATTAATATTTATATATTTTTCGTATTTAATCTTTTTGATATTTTTTTATAATTTATATTTTGTTCAGTTTTTGGTTTTCAGGAAATTATTATTATATTATAAAATCTTCTCGTATATTTTTAAATGTATTATCTGAATTGTTATAATTTGTTAAAAGTATAAATATCCTTTTATAATAATATCGAAAATTATATAGCTAATTTTAACCAATTCTTTTTCCAAATTTGGCTATTTGTTTAAAATATTTGCTTTATTATTTTTTAATTTTTTTTATGGATAATAACGAAATTGAAATTTGCTAATTCTTCCGCGTAATAAAATTATCGTTTTGTAAATTTCCTAATTATGGTAAATCGGGTAAAATTTTGATAATCCGTATAAATCTTAACTTAGCGCAAAACTTTTTTTAAAAAATGCTTAAATTTTCGGAATATTATAATAATAACTGTAAATCTTTTTAGAATACCGTAATTAAGTTTAATTTTTTTTAATTTGTATAAAAATATAATAAGGTATAATTTATTTTAATCGCTTTATTATTTAATTATTACGTTTAACGTATAATTCGAAATATTGGTTTTTAACTTACCGGAGCGGTTTAAATTATACATAATTAACATTAATTTGTTAATAAGCGTATCTTTACTCTTTTAAAATACTTTTTCCGTTTTTAACGTTTATTTAAATTTGTTTTATTTTTTTATAAAGTTTATTAAGAGTATAGTTATTTTGTTAAAGTTTCGAATAAATTTCCTGTAATAATTGGCGAATCCAAGAAATACTTATATTTCCTTAAATATTATTAACGTTTATTATTCCGTAATTCTAACGATGTTTTTAAGGTTTATTTTAATATATTTTAAGATAATAATATATTTTAGATATTTTACTTTTTGTTTATAGAATTAATTTTTTTAACATTAATAAATAACTTTATATCTTATAAAATTTAAAAAAACCTTATAAACGTATTTTGCGTATAATTTTTCCGTTTTTGAAAAAATAAAAATATCGTTAATATAATAAACGACGAAAATATTAAGGTATTTTCGTAATACATAATTTATTATTCGCTAAAAGATTGCTAGTATATTCGTAAATCCTATTAATATAATCAAATATTTAAAAAATCCGTATTTCGTTTTAAAGGTTATTTTTTTATTTATATTTTCTTTTAATTTTAATAAGGTTATACTTATCTTTAAAATTAAATATTATAAATTATTTAATTCCGTAAAATCGGTTTTTCATTTCCGTAATTAAGGGTAATAATATTCGATTTTTAACCGTTATATCGTTTAATTATCGAAAATTAACTATAAGTGGTAATTTCTTATTTTTTCTAGGTACGAAAAATATCAGATATTCTGCTGGTAATTTCGAAAATCGAATTTATTCTTTTTGTAACCAATTTTCCAGATATTTCTTAAAAATACGTAATTCATTTTCGCTAAAGTTATAAATACAATAAAACTTTGTCGAAAATGCTTTTTAAGGATTATTTTATAATCTTATTCGTTATATTCTAATAGTTATGTATTAAGTTCCTTTTTAAAAAACTACTTATATCTATAACATTATAATAATATATTAATTAATTTTTTAAATTTTTTAGGTTATTATTTTTATTGTTCCAAATCGTTATTTAATTACATTAATTTCGTTTTAATAATAATAATAATACGTTATATATTTTTGATATCGGTTTTTTTATATTTTACTCCTTTAAATAATAAGGTATTTATCGTATTTTTATGCTTATATTTATCGCCATTATTAATCGTATATTAAGTTTTTCATTTTTCTTATTTATTAATAAGGAATGAAACGAACTTTATCTGGCCAGTTATACCGTTAATCAAAATTCCATATTAACGTATTTATGGTAATCCTAAGATTATATCGTAATTTCTAAATAAAACGATATTAAAATTAATTATTTAATATCGTTTTTAAGTAAAAGTCTTAAGGTAATTAATTTTGCGTATAATCTTTCCGTTATCGTAAACGAATTTTTAACTTTCGGTATTTATTTTTATATAAGGTTTTAACTTATATCTTTATAATAATTTAAATTTATTAATTATATTTGGTATCATATAATTTCCGCCTAAAGGTTTGCAATTTATTATTACGATATATTAATACGTTCCGATTCGGATTTTTAAAGTAATAAAGTTATTAACGTTTTTTATCGTCGCGTTTAAAGTTTTTTTTTAAAAGTTCCCTTTAATTTTTCTGAGTTTCGTTATTTTGTAACTTTTTTATAAATAATTCTTTTCTTTTAACTTTTATTTAAATTTACTAAGTTTTGTTTCTATTTTTTCGTTTAACGCGTTAAGCTGCTATATCTATTATTATTGCCAACATATTATTTTTTTAAGTTATATTAATTATTTTTTAATTTTCTTATAATTCCTTTTCTTATTAAATAAATTGTTTTTTTATGTTTACGATTATATGCTATTATGCGTTATCCTAATTATTATTTCAGAAATCTTTTATAAATTAACGTATTTCTGTTTTAATAGTTTTTTTTTCGTCAAAATTTATAATAAATACTAATTAAAAATAAAGGTCGGTAATAACTTTTTAATAATATTTCTTTACCGTATGCTGGATTACCTTTTTTCAGTTTGTTAATTATATTATTTATAATAACAAAAAAGGTTTTTTTACGGATATTACTTTTTTTCGGGCCAATTCTTTACTTCCGCTAATTATTGGACATTTTTTAAATCTATGGTTCGAAAATGTCGATAGTATTACTTATTATTTTTATTATATTTAAACGGCTTAAAAAATCGAATCTCTCGTAATATATATATATAATTCGCCCATAAATATATTATTTCCACTTTTTATAATTTAAATACTTTCGTCGTTGGCAATATATATCATATATTTTGCCGTATTGACCGCATATTCCGGGATAAAGTTTTTCTGTTGAATTTTAATATTTGCATAATTATTTTTATAATGTTTTTTATTATATTCGTAATATTTATTAAATTAACTTTCTGGTTTTTCGTATTCCCTATCAAATTTCTTATCGTAATAATCCTTATTAAATCTTTTGCCATAAGCTTAATATATATTTGGTTTAAATTATATTAATAATTTCATTATCTTTTTTTTTAAAATTATTTCTGGATTATTTTTCCGGTATAAGTTTTTAATTATTTTATCGTAATTTCTTAGATTTTTTATATTTGTAAATTTTATATCTTATTTTGCCGCAATTAAATCATTTAATTTGCCTTTAATTTTATTTATGGATAACGCCGAATTCTATAAGTTCTAACGCCGTTTCGTAAAAGGTAAAACGTATATTTTGTTTTTTCCTTAATTAGATTTATTATATCCCGAACGTAAAACATATTATTTCTTTTTTTTATCGTTTTTCAAATTATGAATTATTAATTTTAATTATTTTTATAATATATCGGTTTAAAATAACTAATCGTTTAATTCGAATAATTTTACTTTTTATATTATTTTGTAATCCTTTATAAAATATATTAATAAAAATATCGGTTTTATTATTTTTTATCCCGTTTTAACGGTAAAACGTTTAAAAATTACGGCATATTTAAATGGAAGTTTTTTTATCGGAATTGCAAAATTTATTAAGCCATAAATCGTTTTTTATCCGGATTATCGAAATTATCGTATATTTTATTTTCGAAATTAATATAAAACGAAAAAATCTTATTAAAAATCCTTTTTATTTAATTTTCACATTTTTAAAAAACTTTTCATAATAAATTCAAATTAATTAACCGTATTTTTTATTAAGTATATTTTTATTATTAAAACCATATTCGCTAAGTTGTTAAAATTTAAAAAGCAAAAGTAAATTCGTACTTAAGTTAAAAAGGTTTAAAAATTACCTTTCCCATTATAAAACTCTGGTTTTTTGGGCTTTATATAAACGAAAGAAATTTAAGCAAATAACGTAACTCTAAGTTATCGGACTTTTTTTTCCAATTTCCGAATTCGATCCTAAAGCTATTAAATAAAGGTTTCCTAAATATTAATCGATATTTTAACAATATTAAATGTTACTTAAAATTTAATAATATTATTAAATAAAAACCTGTAACGTATAACGAATTATACGGTTTAACTAATTATTAAATTTTAATCGTACGAATTTATATTAGAAAAAATATTGTAAAAATCTAAATAATAAATATAATAATACATTATATTTCGTAATTCCGAAGATATTTTAAGTGACGATATTATATTACAAGTTGATATTATTTAAAATATGGAATTAATAAGCATATATATTTTTATCCGGGCTCAAAATATTTAAACGGCTTAAACCCTTAAGCCCTTTAAGCCTTTTAATCCCCTTTGCCGGATCAAAGGGCTTAAGATACTTGGCACCTTGAGACCTTTAAGCCGGTTACGTGACTTTTTGACGGTGGTCGGAGCTTTTGTCTTTTTATGGCCCCAACCGTTTGCGAGGAAGCCAAGACCGTTAGGTCATAACATAAAGGCGAACTTTGGGAATAAGGTTACAGGATTTCGTATCGAAATAATGTATAAAATAATCTTTTTTGACCTTATTGTGCCAAATTATAAAGCCGGTAACCTTTAATAATAAAATAACGTATAATTTTAAATAAATGGGATATTCGCTTATATACGTTTTAAAATATAATTAAATTATTTGAAAATTATTTTAAAATAATTATTTAATTTATTTATTTATACCGTTAAACTTTAACGTAATTAAACGGATAAACCTTTTTGAATTTCGAATTTGTCTAAATCGAAAACAGTAATAACTTTTTATAAGGTTTATTTTTTTCTGTAATACTAAAAAAGGATCTTTTTTCCAAGTAAAAATATCGTAAAATCTATAACGGGCCAAGTAATATAATAAAACGTTTTTTTTGTAAATAAAAGGTATTTTGGATAACTGTTAAAAACCATACCTAGGGCCGAAATATTTTTATAAGTAAAAATTTATAATTTTTTAAAAACGTTTAAAAATTATTTTTGTATTAATATAACTTAAAATAAAAATTGTTTACGATATTATATTATTGTCATGGCCCAACGCGCCACGGTCTCCAGAAACGGTCTGACATAACCCAACTATAAGTGCGTGGTAGGGCAGGTTACGTAATGGATTATTAACTCACTGGTGGTAAGCCGGATTACCAATTTGCTGGTAATAATCTAGCAAGTAAAAGAAAGATATATACGCTTATTATTTCTATAATTTAAATAATATCAGCTTATAATAATAATTTGTTACCAAAGGCACTTTTACTATTACGAAACGTAATACGTTATTTTATTTATTATTCAGATTTTTACAATAATTTTATTAACATAAACCCGTACGACTAAGGTTTAATAGTTGGTTAAACAGCCTAGCCGTCATAATTATTTTAAATATTAAACGGTAAATAATTTAAAATTAGGTTAAAAAAATAAAATAATTAAAGAATAATTGGAAGTTACGGCCCGAAATATAAAGGTAATTTTCTTAATATTTTTAATTTTAATATTAACGTTAAATTATTTCGATTTATAAAGGCTTTATATATTAAAAATGATTAAAATATATAACGAAATTATATTAAAAAATTCGTAATGTTGTTAATTATAAATTCAGTAATTTTAACGTAACACGTATATAAAAATTTATTATTATTTTCTGTATAAATATTTAATAACATATTTCGGTTTTAAACCGGCAATAAATATTAAAAATATTGGTAAAATAATTAAAAAATAATTAAGGCAAAAAATTATTTATAGGATCGGTATTCGAAATTTCTTAACCTAAGGTATAACAAGATTTTCCGGTAATTAAAATAATAAATTATTTAGATAATTAATATTAAATTTATAACGAATATTATTAACGCTACTATTGCTATAATTAAATATTTCGGTTCTTTTATTATTAATGTTAATATATATTTTATCGTTATTATTTGGTATTATTAATACATTTTCAATTTTGGTTTCTTTTGTTATAACTTAATTAATGTATTATTATTTTACCCGAATATTAATAATTAAGAAAATATTAAAATAATTATAAAATAATATTTATAAATAAATAGTAATTTTTTATTTAATAATATATTTTGTACCGTTTATGTTTTAGGAATTATATATAAATTTAAGTATTTTTAATAATTTAATTTATGTTTAATTTGTTACGTTAGGTTAAAACGAACTTTTTCGATATTATTTTGATTTGTCAAAATATTAGCTTTTCGCGTCCGAACATTTTTGGTATGCGGATTTTAAAATGATAATTCGTTAAATTCTTAACGTTTAAATAAAAGGGGTACTACGGATTTAAAAGCTAAAAATCTTAAATACAATTATTTTAGAATTATATCAAAAAGAAGGTAACGGTAATTAAAAATAACGTATTCTGAGAAGGCAAGATACTAAAATTTAATTAGGCTGGAAATAAAAGGAATTAAGTAATTAAATGGAACATATAAAATGGAAATTTTTAATAAGTGTAAAATTTAAGCGAAATAAAAATTTATATAAGATATACGGAATTTAAAGGTTTATCGATAAGGAATTTTGTATTTATAAAATTTAAAATAAAATTTATTTAATTAAATAATATTAATTACTTTGTTAGACCTTTTTTTAAAAAAGGAATTTAAAATAAATAAACAATAATTAATTGAAATGACCTAAAAAATATATATTATTTTTTTTAAATTTTTTACAACTATAACAGCGGGCCTTAAAATAATTATGTTTTAATAAAAACAAAATTTCCGAATAATATAAATATTTTTTACCTGAAACGTTATTTACTTATTATAAATAATACAAAAATTATTATTTTAAAATAAAGAAATTAAAACTTGGTTTATAACTTTTTATAATATTTCCAAAGTAAACGGCTTTATTCGTATAAATTAAAATAATGCATTTATAAGTATTTCGCGAACGATATATTAAAATAATATTTTCCTGAAACTTAAACAGGTATTTTTCTGGGATTTTCGAATTTTACGAAATAAATTTATGAAAAAATATTAATAATAAAATAATTATAAAATAATCCGGGTTATATATTTATTACCAGATTTCCCTTTAAAATGCCGAACCTTACGCGTAAATGCTTTTAATTAAAGTTTTATCGGCTTATCTAATGTTTTTTTGGCGGATTTAGAAGCAAAGCTAATTAATGGTATTAGCTTATTTTGTACTGTACGTCGAATAGGTATAAATTTAGTAAATTTAGGTAAGAGGAAAAAATCAAAAATAAAATTTTTGGAATTTTGGTAAAGTTTCTTTTAAATATTATTAATTCGTAAAAGATTTAAAGTATTATTTAAAATGGGTAATTTTTAATTATATTATTTCGGTATTACTAGGTTTAAATTAAAATAAATAAAATAAATAATTTTATTGTAAGGTTTAATAAAAAGGAAAAAGGAAATAAATAACGTTCGAAAAAATTAATACGTAACTTTAAAACTGTATATCGCCACTTATTTACGTAATTTCGATTGTTTTTTTAATTTTCGTTAATTATCGGTTTACTGTAAAAAGACTTTTTATTATAACTTTAATCGAATTTATTATAATGCCGAAATAATATTGCAAATTTTTGAGGATTTTGGTTTTAACGATAATAATTTCGATAATAATAAATTCTTACAAAATATTTTTTCATAAAATAATAACCGTAATTGAAATAATAATTTAAAACGTTTTGTTAGTAATAATTAAAATAATAGTAAAATGTTTAACGAAAATTATTTATTAAAAAGCGACGGTAAAAATTACTAAAGCTAAAAGCTAATTAAAATAAATTCGAATTAAAAATAAGATATCCGAAAACCAAATTCCCAACTTAATTATTTATAATGTAATTAATAATTATTAAACGAAAAATAAATTAATTTACTAAACTTACCCAACTAAAAAAACCGCTTTATTACGCCAGACCATTTAAGCCGATCTTAATCCCAGATACGACGGGGGGCCGATTTTCCTATTATTAGCTGGGAATATTACGAATATCGGAAGCATTAATACGAGAATTAGATGGTTTGGTTTTAACGGCAGTAATAGTTTTAAAAAAACGTTAATAGCAAAAATAACGAAAACTTATTAAACGAAATTATCGGCATATTTAATAAAACAAATCGTAATTCGGAATATTAAAAAAACTTTATATAAATTTTTTAACGGATAATTAAGCCGTCCAAAATTAAATGTTGGTGATATAGGTATTATTTTACATATCTTACTTTTCTCAAAAAAATAAAATAAGTTTTATAAAAAAATACTTACGAAATAATATATGCCCTAAGAAATTAATTAAACGGACCTAATTGCTAATAATAAAATCTATAATATGATTATAATAAATATATAGTTTAAAATAATTTTAAAATAAATATTATATAACCCTTTATTAATATGTTTTTATTGGACTTTTTTCACTTTGTTTTTCTTTTTTCAAGAAGTAATAATTTTGAAATGAATTTTATTTATTATAATTAAGATTTCATATTACTTAAAATACTTAATTCTGATTAAAGGTTTTTAATTAATTATTTCGTATTTTAATATTTGCTTATTAGAGGTTTTCTAAATAAATATTTCCGAATTATAATATTATTTTAGAGTAATACTTTTAAATTACTAACAATAAAAATATATATAAAATATATACGGATATACATTAATGCGGGTATTAAATATAGATTTAAAAATTTTCCTTTAAAGTTTAATATGTTAATTAATTATAACGTTTAAATTACGTTTTATTTGGGATTTTCTTTTTAAAAAGTATTATTTATTAAATTAACCAGCAATAAAAAAGGCGATGTTTTTTAATTAATATCCAATTTTATCATATTAAATCGAATAAATTTAATAACGATAAGTTATTACCTTAGTTAAAAAAGTTAGAAATAACTAATCGATTTTGCGTTCTTATTAAGGGTAATACTTTTGATATTAAATAAATAATTATATAAAAATAACTTTATCAAAAGTTAAGCGATAAATTCTAATAAGTAAACGAAATTCGGCATTATATATATATATTATATACTTTATAAAAAGCATTTAATAACTTTTTTAAGGTGTATGGCATAAAGTTACCAAATAAATTTAATAAAAGTTTAAACGAATGAAATAAAAAATTTAAAAGCTTACCGAAATAAAATAAAAACCTTATGAACCCGAAAAAGGAATATATAATTATATTCATACGTATATTTTAAAATAATTATGAAATAATTATTTAATTTTTATAATTATACGCCTTTATTATCTGGATTTACTTCGGTTCCGATAATAAAAAACCTTTTTACAAATCTAATAAAATATAATTGTAAATAAGATTTTAGATTATAAAAACGTATTTTAAATAGACCGTAACATTTATAGCCGTTAAAATTCGGTAATTTCTTTTGTTGCATATTACAAAAATATATCCCGTAATTTAAAGATTTATACGTAAATATTTATTATTGAAAAAAACGGGTTATATATTGCCCTTTAACGGTCTTAAATTTATTCGTTTTTGGTTAATATTTTCAAATACTTTATTTAAATAACGAATAATTTCGGTTTTTCCCAGAAAAACTATATTTCCCATATAATAAGCGGATATAAAATTATACTTAAGTATTTACGTAAATGCGAAGAATATATCGTTAAGGTTAATTAAAAATATTATTCGGATAAAATATTAAAAAATAAAAAAAATAAAAAATAGGACAAAATTAACATTTTTTAAGTTTATTAATCAACCATTAATATAATGACGATTATTACGAAAAGATATTAAGTTAATAATTTCGAAACCTTTTAAATATATAAATAATTTATTTATTCATAATTGTTTATTAATTTATTTTTCCATCTTAACTTACTTATTATTAAATAATACGGTGGTTAAATTCCGTAATGATTTAATGATTAACAAAAATATTTTTAATTAAAATTATTTAATAATATATTTTACGGAAAACCCTTAAATACATTAAGCAAACGTATAAAATATATTAGGAAAATTATAATAAACAAAATATATAATTTATTATACGTATTTTTACTTCGAATTCCAGAAACCTTACCGAAATTTACTTATTAAATTTAAATCTTAAAAAAAGGGGTTCGATATACCGTACTAACGATAATCTGAAAAAGGATATTATTAACAATTATTTTCAATATAAACGTAAATAATTTAATTAATATTTCAAAAATTATTTTTTCATTATATTATTTACATATTTATTCGAACAAAACAGTTTTAATATTATAATAACAACTTAATAAGATATTCCCTAATCTTATTTATTTTATACGTAATTTATTATATATTTAATATTTTATACGTAATTTATTATATATTTAATATTTTTCCGTCTTAATAAAATATATTTGGAATTCTATTTAATTAAAATATTATTTTAACCGTTAATTAATACTACCGTAATAATTTAAATTAATTTTAATTATATTATTTTATATCCGAACTAAAATATTTAATTTAAATAATAATATTATATATAATAATAACGACCTTATTTATATATAAATATAATTCGCAAAACGTAAGGACAAAATACAAAAAGTATTTTAAATTCCGTTTATCGAAAACCTAAAAAAATTGCCGAATTAAGATAACCTATTATGAAATAAACTTTACGGGGTATTAAATAATAATTTAAAAAATGCAAATAAAACCGAAAATAATGAAAACGAAAATTAAGGAGTTTAAGAATCTTTATATATTAATTAGATTATTAGAGTAAACGGATTTTAATATAAAAAAACTATATTTAAAAATTAATTTCGCAAAAAAAAGGCTAACTAATGCCAAAAATAAGGGGGTTATTAAAAAAATAGGCGAACAAGATTTCGAAAAGTCAAATTTTAACGCTTATTTAAAACAGGCCGTTTTTCCGGAATAATTCAAATTTATCGTTATAATTATAATAAATTAGGCCTATAATCATAAGGTTAAGGCGATAAGTAACATAATTAATATATTCGTAATTTTTAAGAGCGGATTAAATTCGATTTAAGGTTGTTTTTCTTCTTTTTTTATTTATTATTTTTTTTATTATATAATACATAAATTTTTACTATAAAAAATATTATTTTTATTATAATAAGAAAATAAAGTTTTTTAAAAAAAAATATTTAAATAAATTATGGAAACTTTTTTTAATTACTTTATATTATTTTATATATTTTATTTTTCCCAAAAAAATCGTCTATATTTATACTTAATTAAATATTCGTAAAATATTTTTTATTAATATACCGCTATTATAATTAATAACTTTCCATTATTATAATAATAAATTTAATTACAATAATAAGATTTTATTAAAATATTTATGAAATAATCCTTTACTAATAATTTAATAATTATAATAATAGCCAAAATAACCCGTATTAAGTAAACGGTTCGTTAATTAATTTTAAAATTAAAAAAACCATTTGGCGTTAAAAGAATTCCTTGCGCTATAAAACAACCCTCGGCTAGGAAGATATTGCTTAAACGCCCGGCTAGGAAAATAATACTTAAAGGCCCGGTTCTTTTTAAACGGCGAAAAAAATACGTTTTGCCTAATAATAATTTCTTTTTTAAAAAAAACAAAATAATTTTGAAATAATATTAATATATATAACCACCGTTTTTGCGTAAAATACGACGATATTAAATAAACATTAAGTTATTATTTAAAAAGCGCTTTTTTAACGTTTAATAAAAGAAATTTCGTAATAATTTAAAAGCTAATAGCGATTCCAAATCTTTGTTATAGGCGTTATGCAGGAAACGGCAAAAACTATATTAATCGAATTGTTTAAATGTAAATGATATATAAAATAATTTTAAAATAATTTAATTATTTATAATAATTAATTCATGCGTTATTTATATCAAACGAATTATTTTTTAATAAAAAGATATATAATTAGTTAAAATATTTTAAATTATTATTAAAGTTTAATAAGACCATAAATAAAAAATACGACTTCCGGTAAAAAACCTGGCGTTTCGTCAAGCAAAATTTATAACCAAAGTTTTAAACGTATTAAAAAAACGCGTAAAATAATAACGCGCAAAATAATAACGCGCAAAATAATAATACGCAAAATAATAAATTGCAAAATAAAAAGGATTCACATAATACGCAGGATAATAATAATGATAAAATTTTAAGCGAAATTTAAACTTTGTTTAAAAGGAAATCGGCGTTATTTGGTTTTATAATACCTAAAAGGTTTTGTACAATTTAACTGCAAAATCTTTAATATTACTACTTTTACCGGATTATTTCAGATTATTTTAAACTATTAAAGCGATTTGCTTTATATGCAAATTTTTTACCCATTAGGTACCCGTGTGTCCTTGGCAAATCCAATAGATACACGCGGATACCTTACCTCAGCTAGCTCAGGCCTCCCTGGCTCGTTTTCCCAATTTCTTCAAAGTTACTCAAATACCGCTCCATAACGCTAAATATTTACTAATCAAATCCCAAATCCCCGTAACGAATTAATAAGGCCTAAGTCGCAATTACGTAAAAACGGCTTCGTTTAATACATTAATTTTTTTAAAAAAACGAAAATTCGTAATAACTTAATAATAAGACGTTTTTTTTTAAAAAAATATATATATATATCGTTATTTTTGTTATGGCTTATTATTAATATTATTTTAGTTTTGATTAAAATTTATTTATTATTTTTAAACCGTAATACGTATAATAATTGTAACTCGAATCCGCTACGTTATTATTTGTTTTAAAATATAATAAATTCGAATTCATTTAGTTTTGCCGGGTTACGACTTTAAAACAAAATATATATACGTATACCTTGAATTTTTAGTTTTAAGATAAAAAAATTAATATAACATTTAAAAATTTTATTCGTAATTAGGTTTTTTATAACGATTTAAACCGAATTATTAATTTAACTATTCGGATTAACCGATTAATTAATATTTTTAAAAAAATATACGAAAAATTATTAATATATACAGATTAATAAGAATTTTTAATTCCGGTTAGTTAAAACCCCGTTATATGCAAATATTATAATATATTATATAAGAAATTTATAATGTTCGTAAAAAAGCTTATATTCTGTTATCCGTTAAAAAAAGTATTATTCGAAATTAAAATAATTTATTTTATCGTAAACGAAAATGAATATTTTGTAAAAATATTTACCTTTAATTAATTTAAAATTTTAAACTAAATAATTATATATTTTAGAAAAAAATAATAATCGGACAATACGAAATAAAAAACGAAATAATTTCGTAATAATAATAATCCAAATATTTTTATATATTTTTTTGTAATTTTAATTATTATAGTTAAAATAATTTCCAAAATTGACGGTAATTATTTACCTAATTTATTAAATAGGTTTTTATTATTTTCGAATTTATTAAGAAATAAAAGCGATATATTAAAAAATTAAATGTTTACTAAAATTATTATATATTACATAAAAATATAATTTAATTAACGAAAAAAATTATGATAATTATATTAATTTTAATTAAGATAAATTACGTTTTATAATTAGGTTTAATAAGGCGATATCGTATTTTGGTACGATAAATTTAATATTTAAAATTATATTCGTAATATAACGTTTCGATACGGTATTATTATACGGAATATTATTATTACCTTTGTCCTTTATTATAGCCATATTTTTAAAAAAAGTTAAAATAATTTATATTTTAACTGAAATAATATTATAAAATAACATAATTTATAAAACCTTATAATAATATCTAGTACCTTTTAAGATTTTTTATCAATTTTTAATTAATATTATCCGAATTTTATTTTTTATTTTTATTAATATATTTTGTAAACATAATATATAAAAGTTTTTTAGTTTTTTTTAAATTAAGACGTATTTCGTATAATAAACGCCGTTCGATTTTATTAAATATAATTAACGAAAATAAAGGTATTATCGATAATATTTATAATATTTATTAAAAGTCTTTTTCAAAAATATATAGATTTAAAAAAAATTAATTTTATTAATTTTCAGAAAATTTTTATTTTATTTATAAAAATTAGAAAATAATTAATTATATTTTCAAAATATAGGCTGATTAAGACGAAATAATCGATTTATACCATAAAAAATAATAGTGTTTTTTATTTTTACTTTTTTTTATATATAAATAATTTTTTATTTATATTTATACGTATTTATTAATCCGATAATATATCTAATACGTATTAAATATAAATAATTTTAAAAGCGGATCGTTTATTTTTAAATAAAATAATGTAATTATATTAAAAATTGTCGAAATTCCATTTTTTTACGCTTTTTATTTTTTTAATATATAATATTTATATATTGACGTTATTTTTGTTCAAATTATATATTTAATATAAATTATTTATAATAAAAACGTTTAACGTATTTAAAGTTTTCCGGAATATTTCGATCGAAAATGTTTTTTCGAAAATTAAGTTTACCAAATTTAAATTTATTATGTTTACCGTAATTTCTAAATATATTGATCGTATCGGATAAATAAAAAAATATTGTAAGATTTTGATTAAGATATATTAATAAATAAGGATTTTTCCGATAAAGCTTTTTTATTATTATTTATTAATAATATGTTATTTAGTAACATAAATAATTTAACGGATAATTAGTAAATATTTTATTTTTTAATTCGGAAATATATTTTATTTATATTATTTTTAAGCGGTATAATTTTAATTAAAATATATTACATAAAGGCTTTTTCTCAGATAATTACGGAATTAAAAATATATTTAATATAGCCGATATTTTATAAGGCCATAATCTTTTTAAATTTTATTAAAAATAATAATTAATCCTTAATTAGTACCGTTTTTATCGATAAAAGATTTCGAAATTATTATTATTTCCTTTAAGAAATTTAAATTTATTTAGGGTTTTTTACATATTATATAATATGGTAATATTAATTATATTAAGCGGTTAATACCGATATTATTATTTTTTATAAGGCCGATTAATTTCATTACGGTAAAAAAATATTTTATTTCGATTAGGTATTACGTTTTGTAATATTAAATCAAATATTTATTAATTTGATTTGAATATTAAATTTAGTTCCGATAAAATTTAAAAAAAAATAAAAAACATATTTAATTGAAAAGGTGAATATTATAATTTGTGGTCTTTTTAGCGTATTCCGCCGGTTAAAAAATAATATATATAATATTAATATTATTTTTTCCGATATTTATATTTAATTAAATACCGTATATCTTTATAATATAAATTTTATACCCGTTTTGTTTTTTTGCGAAATAAACATTACGTTATTGCAAGATAATGGACAGCTATAAGCTGGGTAAGGTGATTTCCGACCAATCGTAAAGCAGATTCTAAGAAATAGATATATTAGAGTACTTTCATCTGGCGTTTCCCATTAGCTGCCAGATGGTGGATTTATATTAATAAGTAAGTCGGTGGCTGATCGGTAGCTAGTTAATTTTTAATAATATTATTATTAATTTGATATAGCGTATTTCGTAAATCTGGTTACGTATATTTGCCGATAATATACCGTTATATTATATTATAAATAATTACCATAATAATTAATACGTATTATGTTACATAATTAATTATGTTTCGCCTAATTTCTTATTATAATCCGTTTTTAATCTTACCTTATTTATCTTTTTTTCTTTTTCCTTTTTACGCCCATATTTCTATTCCTTTTGCGTACATATTCCGTTTGGTTTCCCGTTTTTCTTTATTTTTATTTCGCCTTTTCCGTTTGTTTTGCGTATTATTTTCGTTCGCCATATCTTTTTTTCGTAAGAAATTGTAAAAAAAGTAATATTTTGATATTAAGGAAAACTGGGATTTTTTCGAACGCTATCCTTTTAACGCCGATAATAAAATGAATATTAATTATATTACGGACGGTAATAAGCCGTATTGTATTTACGTAATATAACGTGATTTCGATTACCGCACAATTTACGTTTAAATTCCGGACGCCTTAAATTATATTATAATTAATTATTATAATAAAATTTTTCGTACGGTAAATAATTATTCTTAATATTTTTAATATTATTATTTAATTTTTATTTAAATTTCGATTATTTTTAAAGGTAATACCTAGATAATTTCTTAATTCGATACCGATAATTAGGAGTTAATCGACGATTTCGAAAAAGCTTATATTACGGGTATTTAATACGAACATTCCGACGTAATTACGGTTAGTTATCAATTCAACATCCTTCATAAGGCCGAATTCGCCTTTAACGCGGTTATTATTAAAAATAGTATTTTTTTTAATATAATAAAAGTCGATTTCCGATCGTCCGTTATAACTGCGGAAATTTAATCTTAATACTGTGATATAAGTTTATAAATTTAAGGTTTTTTTTATAAATATTACGGTTTTTTTCTTATTATTTTGTAATTAATCTCTAATTAGGCGTAATTTTAAGGTATTTTTATAAATAAGATAATTTTCGAAAACCGCTATATCGTTACCCTTTTTATTTATAAATATTTTCCGCCCGTTTTTTAATATTTTAACGAAATTTTAATATTTATTAATAATTATAATTAAAATACGGTTTTACCCGGCAAAACTATTACCAAACTTAAGTATATTAAGCGTTTTAGGAACGGCGCCTTATTTCCAACTAATGACAAATTATATTCCGGTTACCTGGGCCCTGTTTTTTATAAGAAATAAAACGTTTTTAAATTCTTTCCGGGTTTTACGCCTAATAAATTTAATAAGTATACCTACTTTTTGCTATCGTATGTTTTCTAATTATTTTCCGATATTTTTATGTTAATTTCCTTAATACGTTTATCAAAAATTAATTAATATAAAATTTAATAATTACATACGAAATTTTATTTTCGAAATTAAAATTTAACTTTTTTTACGTTATTTATGGGTTTTTAATTAATATATAATAAGGTAATTATTTGCCAAAAACTTAAAAATAATTATATAATTAAGTAATATTTTAATATTAATATCATAAATTTATTTAAAATTATTTTCTGTAATTTTTATAATTATTAAACGATTAATTTCCAATTAAGTTATTATTATTTTACGGTTTTTAGGTCGTTTTATTTTTATGTACATATTTAACTTTTTTTAATAACGTTATAATATTTTAAATACGTATTTAACATATTTTCGAAATTTTTATATATTATATTTAACGGGCTAACCTTTTTATTTAATTAGATATTTAGGTTATTTCCGATTATTTCGGTAATAAACGATAATTTTTATTATTTATTTTTCTTATTTTTTTATTAAGTTTAATAATATTATTTAAACGTTATCCGGTTTCCGGTTATAATACGATTTTAATAAAAATACTAGAAATATATTATATATTTATTAATATTTAATGAACAGGATTATTTTGTACGCCTAAAAACTTATTTATTTTTTAATTACAATCCGGATATAAATAAATATGAATTTTTTATTTTTAAATTGGAAACTTTTAGTTAATAAATTTACTTATTATTTTAATTAGAATTTTATAAGCGTATGGTATTAATTATAATATTTTTTATAGGTTGTTATTATTTTTTCTTAATATTCGTATATTATTTAATAAATAACCGTTATCTTTTTAGAGCATTTTTTAATTCTTTATATTTATTTTTTAAATTTTTATAGGAAATATTTTATTATTTTTAAATAATACTTATATAAGGTTTCGAACAAAAAACGGCCGGTAAACGTATTCCGCATATTATTATATACGAATTCCGTATTTCTTAATAATTTTATTTAATTATTTTAATACTTATTAACGTAATTACGAAAATAATATTTTAAAACTTAATAAGTACGTTTTATTTATTTATCGATTTGCAAATAATAAATAATCGATATTTGTTATTTTATTTTTCGTTTTTTGCAAAGTTTTGCCTAAAATTAATTCGTTAATAACTTATTTTTATTACTAATAATTCCGGTTAACGTACCGAATTTGCATTTAATATTATTATAAAATAATTAAGCTAATTAGGTTATAATTAAGGTTTTAACCATAAAAATAAATAATCTTAATTTCGTAAAGGAGTTGACGATTACTAAAATTACGTTATACTTTAACTTATTTAAAATTAAGTTTTGAGGAAATCCCGTAATAAAATTTAATAAGATTTTTTAAAAAAGTTATTTAAATAACGATAAGGATTATAATTATTTATATGGTTTATAGCGTGGTTTTATTATGCCTTAATATTTTAGATATTATTTAATATATTTTCGGATATTATTCGCTATATTTTCCTAACAAAATATTTTAGTTATTAATTTTAAGATACGAATATATTTCATATATTTTATTTTTGAATTATTATAATATTAATTAATTAATTATTTCCGTAAAGCACTTTACGATAGGATTACGAATTTATCCTAATAATATAAAATTTTATTTAGGTTCAAAAAATATATTCTCTTTATTCCGGTTTAGTATATAACTATTTATATTAATTTTATAATATTTAAGTTTTTAAATTATAATTTTCGAATTTAATCGTAAAATTATTAAGAAGTTTTCGGTTAAAATGCCGTTTCGTTTTTGGCCAATTTTTTCGTTAAGGAACGTAAAACGTATTAATTATAAATAATAACCTTAATACTAATTTCGTTTTTTTTTAAACTTTTCGGAATCCGATTATAATACGGTTATAATTTATAATTATTATTATTTAACCGTTAATCGTATTATGGCTGCGATTCGTACTTATATTATTATTTGTAAGTAATAAGTTCGGTAAATATATGGTTTTTTATATTCCTTTTTTTTCGAAAGCTTTTTATAATTATATAATAAAAGTTTGTTGCTTTTTTTATATAAATGGTAATTATTTGAATTTCCGTTACTTAAAATTTATTGGGAATTTTGTAACGAACGAATTTTACGTTATTTTTATAAAGCTTTTTGCCCCTTTATAATGTTTTAAATTACGCTATATATTTACGACTATTTTCCGTACGTTTTCCGGCATATTATTCGTAAATCCAAGTTTTTTGGATAACGTAAGAATTACGTTTTTATACGCGATTTCCCTTAATATATAATCAGAGCGTTTAAATAACTTATATGCCGGGTTAATAACGCTTAATTGGTATTAAATCTTAAAATTAAATTACCTAAGGCGGTAAACTTATTAAGCTAATTTCCCTTTAAGGTTATGTACCGGTACCTTTATTTTATTTTTTAACGTTATGTAATTAATAAATATTAAGAAAAATTTTTCCGTACCCTTAAGGTATTATTACCAATATTTTATGTTTTTTATAATTATTAATAATTTTTATTATTTTATAACTTATTGCTTTTTAATTAAATTTAACTTTTATAATTAATATATAATTAGGCGTTAATATTTTCCGTATTTTTATAAAAATATTTTTAATATGATTTTTATTAAAACGTTTATTTTAATCCTAATATTTTTGGTATTATTTTTATATCGGAAAATAGTTGCCGATTAAAAGGTATTTTTTAAATTTCGAAATACCTTTTTAATTTTTTCGGATTATTTAAATTTTATTACTTTATTTTTGTTTTATACCCTTTTTAAAAACTTAATAATAAGTTTGGTAATACGCGAATAATAAGCAATAAATTTCCGATAAAAATTCGCAAATTCTAAAAATATTTAAATATTATAAATTAATTTTAATTTTAGTTACGTTTTAATGGTATTAACCCGTTAACGGTTTGTCTTTAAATTATTAATATTAATTATAAATCTTAAAAGTTTTATCTTTTTTTAAAAAATTGGTATTTGGACGTTTTAATAAAAAATTAATATTATATTAACAGTTCGTAAATTAATTAAAAATATTTCGTATATTTCTTTCGTTATCCTGATAAATAATTATATTATTTAAATATAATATATATATATAATTACTTAATATAATTAATATTTTATATATATAGGCTAAAAACGTAATTAACGCGTTAATAAAATTAAATAATATAACTATATATTCGAATTATGCGTACCGTATTTGGAAAATAATCTTTTATTACTCGCCTTTTTTAATTTTAATATAATAATAAATACTTTTAAAATTAATTTTCAAAAATACCTTAATTAACTTTAAATAATTTATTATTTTTAAAATTAAAAATAAAAAATATTAATTTTTTATTATTACCCGATTTAACCCCTTATAATTAACGTATAATCGGAAATTATTATTTTTTAGGCATAAATAATATTAATACCTTTATGTCCGTTTTCGAATAACGTATCCGGTTTACTTTTAAATTTTTTCGGATATATTTTTCGAATATTTTCTTTAGGTTTCCGAAATAAGATAAATTAGGCCGAATAAAGGCGTTTTCCCTAGGATTAAATTTATTATATATTTTGCTTTTAATAATTAAAATATTTTTTTCGTTATTTTTTCGGAATATATTTGCCGGAAATTCTTTAAGTATGTAAGGAGATCGATTATTCCTTATTTTAATTATTTCCCGAATTCCGGGATATTTAATTTTTCGGTTAAATTTATTAAGTTAACGGTATAAATTTGCTTATCGAAAAATATTATATTTGCGATTTTCTGTTTATCGATTTTTTATAATAATTCGTATAATTATTAATATATAATTATATTCAGCAAAATTTTTAATTTATTTATTCCGAATTTAAATAATAAGAAATAGAGCGTTTTTCGATTACGACGTATTACAAAATAAATTTATTTAAATTTTGGTTCGTTCTCGTTATTATTTATTTTGTTAATAAAAATTTTGTAAACCTTATAATATTTGATATATACGCCGTTAACGCCACTAAAGCTTAGAATATTTACGGAAATTAATTAAAAATTAAAGTTTTTCGTTAATTTTTTACTTAAATATTTATTTGTATTCCGGTATCCATATTTATTTATATTATTATATCCCCCCTATTTTTTTAATAAATGCTCTTTTTTTAAAAGGTGGTTTTATTCCGACTATTTTATAATTATTAGGTAAAATAAATTAAACATATACGTTTATTTCGGTTTTTCTTTTAAGTTTATATTTAAGAATTAATTTAATTTATTATTATATATTATAACGTTTTATACGGCTTCCGGAAATTTATCTTTATATAGCCGGGATAATAAAGTTTTCGTATCTTTTTTAAATTTGTAATTTACGTTTTTATAGCTTAATTTCCTATAATTATAATACTTAAGTAAGCTCTTATCAAAATTAAAGGTATTAAATTATACCGATTTATTTCGATTAAAATTAAATAGGCGATTATTTATTTTTCGAATATAAAAACGCTTATAATCCTTATTACTTTTATATAACGTTTTTAATTTACTTTAAGGAATTTATTTTTCCGAAAACTTTAAAATAAAAATATTTATTTTTATTAATATTTTTAGCGGAAAATAATCGGTTTCCCTTTATTTTTTTAGGCGTTTTAATAACGTTTTGTTTTATTTATTACGTTATTAATTTATTTTAATTTAACGTTTTTTCGCAATAAAATATTTCGTAATTTTAATATTAATTTATAAAAATAATTATAAATAAAATATTTATTATCCGGAGTATTTTCCGAGTTAAACATGTTTATAGACTTTATTTTATAAATTAGGAACTTTTATTTAATATAAATGTTTAACAGTAATTAATCGGATTATTATCATAATTTCATAAATTATTTTTTATATTTTATATCGAAAATATTAAAATTTACGTAATTCTTTTTACTAAAAGTTTATAAATTTTTTATTTTCAATATTTTTTCGTAATTAAAATAATTAAGTATAATATAATATAATCGTTAAATATTTGTAATAAAAATATTTATATAACTTATAACGTATTGGATATAAATAAAGGTATTTCGCCTTAGTTTTTTGACGTAAGTTTTTCGTAATAACTTTTATTTAATTTTTTTTCTTTAATTAATATATATTCGAAAAATTTTGGATAATTATAACGCGGTATTTATTTATTACCTTTAAGCTTTTATAATAATATCGTAATTAATTTATAAAGTTTTGTTTTTTTTAATTTATGCCATTATTTGTTATTCGATTAATTATCGGAATAATTCCGAATATTATTTATTTTGTTTACGAATAATTTCTAAAATCTGGTTATTATTAAGGGGTTTAATTTTTTTTCTGTTTTAAATTCCGGGATACGTTTATTATGTTCCGCCCGTTTTTCGATCGTTTAATTAACGGTTATTAGGATATATCCTTATTATATGTATAAAAGGATTTAGGATCCCGGGGACTATAATTCTTTACCCGTTAAGGCTTTATTATAAGTTTTTTCGCTTATCCTTATACCGTAATTAATTATTTGTTAATTAGGTTCCGATCGGCGGTTTTTTCGATTAATAACTTAGGTTCGTTTTGCAATCGGCGAGTTCTGCTTCTGGTAATTATTGCGTTATTTTTTATGGCAAATGGAAATATTGTAAAATAATGGATAGCTATAAGCTGGAAAAGGTGATTTCCGACTAATCGTAAAGCAAATTCCAAGAAATAAATGTATTAGGTTATTTCTATTTAGCGTTTCTTATTAGCTGCCAGATGGTAAATTTATATTAGTAAGTAGGTCGGTAACTGATTGGTGGCTGGTCGGCTGCCAGCCTTATCCTTATAGGGGCTGTATTTTCACAGTTATTCGGGATTTTTATAACGAAATTTTCAAATACGTTTATTTTTTGTTTTGGAATTTTTAATTTATTAAAAGATATTTATTTTAAATTAAAAAAAATAGCTAAGATTCCGAAAATATTTTGGCTGCAGGCCCTAAAATTATGGAAATTAACATTATCGATTTTAATAATACCGTATTTATTATTAATAATATAAGCAAATTTAATTAGTTAAATACGACAAAAAATGAAAATTAATTTGTAAATAACTTTAACGTAATTATCCGAAAAGTTTTTAATACTGAATTTATTAAAGATAATTTCGTTCCGGATAACCGTAATATTTTGTATAAGGAAAAAAATTATAATTTTTTAATGCAAATTATTAATAATTTAATTAATAATTTTAATTAAAACGGTTTATTATTATCATTATTTTTATCCAATAAATAAAATAAAGATTTATTAAGCGAAAACGAATTATTAATATAATTGATTTTGTTATTTTGTATTTTTTTATAAGTAATATAATATTTATATTATAATTTTAATATTAATATAATTTTATTAAATACGTAATTTGAATTAAATAAGTTCGGGATTATTTTATATATTACCGTAATTGTTTAGTCGTTATATTAAAGTAATTTATTTGTTTCCGGTAATACAATTATAAATAAAAAATAAGATTTTATAATATGATATATCGTAAAATTATTAACGAAATTAATATAAATAATTAAACTTATAATTTATATAATTTTAATTAATTATATTCCGTTTAAATATTGTATTTGTTATATAGTTATATCGAAATATTATGTTATTTATAATTAAATATAATATATAATTTTGGATTAATTTATATACCTTATTTATAATTAATTTATTAACTAATATTTTTAAATATTTTTAAAAAAAGTTTTCTCCGTTTTATTTTTTTTCGTACGTTATTATAACTTATATATTAATAATCTTTTTTTATGTTTTCGAGTTTCAAAATTTTATTCGTTTTAAATATAATATTTATGTTTCAATTTTTTGAAAAATTATTATTCGGACCCTATGATAGTGCCGAATATTTAAAAATTACGTATAAATATTTTTCGCCGCGTTTTTATATATAATTTATATATTTATTATTTGTATAATTCCGTATATTATAATAATTATAAAATAATTATATAATATATATTTTTTAATTAAACGGTTGGGTTTATAAAATTATAAAGTTTTTTTGATATTATTTATATAATATCCGGTTTATATAATTTTTTCGTTAAATTACGAAAAGTATAATTAATCGAAAGTTCGTAATTAATTTAATAATTTAATAATTTATATACCCGGTATAGTTCGTTATAACGTAATTTTGTTTTATTAGTTATTATTACGGAAAATATTTTAAATTATATTATAAATTTTTAATATTTATGTAAATACCGTAGTTTTCTCTAATAAAAAAATTATTTATAACATAAACTTTTCGTAACATTATTAAATTTATAACGTTTTAATAATTATAAAAAAGTTTTAATTTATATATATTTGTATTAATATTGGAATATAAAATATTTTTTTTAATTTTCCGCCATATTAATATACATTTATGATATATATCTAATATTTAAAGGTAATTACGTATAATATATATTTTTCGCAAGGAATATCTTATATTTTAAATTAATTAAATATTATTTGGTTAATACGAAAATGTTTTAATTAAGATTACGTTATTGGTTTCGCCTTATTATAAATTATTTTAATACCGGTTCCGGTTATTTCTTAGTCAAAAATCTTATTATTTGTTGTTAAGGTTATTTTTTAGGGGCAGGTTATTTTTCGAAAATATTATCTGTAAATTTAATATCCTTAGCGGGGCGAATAAAGTTTTTTAAATTTATTTGAGATATATTATTTGAAATTATAATGGAAATTACTTTTATTATATCGGCAAAATATTTATTTATTTTTCGTAATATCGTAAAATATATAAAAATATATATTATAATATGTATTTCGGATATTAAATAAAAAGTTTAATTAATAATTATTATATTATAAATAACGTAATTTTATATGTTAAAATATAATAAGTATTTAAAAGTATAAAAAATTATAATTAAATAAATAATATTAATTATATATTAAATGATTTGACTAATTATATTTAATATATATTTAATCGAAATAATTTTATAAACTATATTAAAAAGTTTATATTAAATATATATTTTATATATTTTATATAAAATTATTAAATCCTTTCTTTATATAGCATTATTTTGTTAAATAAAAAAATAACGTTAAATTTTTATTTCTATTTAATAAGTTATATATTTAAAATTATATAGTTCTAAAATTTATATATATTTTAATCTTAATTATATATATTATTTTATAATATTTTATAAGTTATTAATTATCCAGAAATTCTATTCGTATATTATAAATCCCTATATATTTCTTATTAATATTAATAACATATTTCGTAATTATTTAATATACGAATTTTACCTTATTTATTATACTTTATATTTTTTAATTATATTTTTAATTTTAATTAAGCCGAATTTGTATTGGTAAATTTATAATATTAATAAATACGGTAATTATATTTAAAATATATATAATAATCGTAACGGTATTAAATTAACTTTTAATACAAATTATATTAATTATGGCGTTATCTTCCTGATTTTATTTTTACTATGTATATTATTTTTTAAATTAAATAATTATTTAACAGAATTTTAATATTATAAGGTTTTTATAGAGTAAATTCCATTATTCTATATTAAAAAACGTGAATTATCTACCGTTATATATATATTAATATATATTTTATTTGCAATAATTTGGAAATAATATTTAAATAAATATTCCGAAATTTCAATTATATATATAATTTATAAAAAGTTAATAAAAAATATATTTATATATTTTAATAACTTTTAAATTTCGTTGTTACGAAATCTTAAAAAAGTTATTAAATACTATATAATATTAATCGTTTTTTTTATATTAAAATATAATAATATAATTATTAATATATATAATACAAATTATTCAATAATAGATTTTTAAAATTACGCGATAAATATTCATAATATTATAAATTCAATTAATATAAAATTTGTAAAAAACTATAAAATTTAAGCTATTAGCCGTTTTCGGGAATTTTTAATTTATAACGATTTATATAATATGAATAATATTAAAGATATACTAATTTTATGGTTCCGATTAAGAAAAATATAAAACCGCAATATATTTTATATTATATATTATATGGACGTTATTTTTATAATATTAATCGCAAAGAAATCCGTAATTATATATAATTAATTATCAAATAAATAATTTTATATAATAATTAGATTTTTAAGTACCGTAATATATTTAATATTAATATTAAAGATTTCGGCGGTTACTCGGAATATCCGATTATTATTATATTTATGTAAGATTTTAATACAGAAAAATTTTAAAACCAGCCAGGAACCTAATTATGCCGATAAAAGGAAAATACGGCAAAGGAAAAAAAAGCTAAATCCGACCGTCGACGTTTATTAAAAGAACTAAAAAGCCCCAGTTCGAAAAATAAATAATGATTAAAATCTCCAATAAAATAATAACAAGGTATATAGGCGGCCTTGAAAAATATTAATTAGGATTATACGCCGATAAATATTAATTTTAATTTTAAAAAAATAAAATTATAAAACGTGATTAGTAAGGATTTATTATTAATCCGAAATTTTAAATATTTCGAATTAATATTTAAAAAAACGGATATCAAAATAATTATATTAATAACGAAAGAATAACTTTCTTAATATTGGCGAATCATTATTTATATTATTTATTTACTTGCATAATTAATTTCTTATTTTAATTATGCGATCCGAATCAAAATATCTTGAAAATTCAAAAAGATAAAAATATTTGAAAAGTTAATACGACAAATTCGAAAAAAATAGGAAAACAAAATTTAAAAGGTTTTAATTTGGCGTCGTAAATCAAAAACTATAAATTAAAAGGATAATTTACTAATAATAATAATAAATTATAATTCGAATTGCGTAATACAAAATTCCGTTAATTTTCCCAGTTAAAAAAATCTATCATATATTTATTACGGTATATAATTAATCCGGATTAAAACGAATTAATATTCCGTATAAAATTTAACTAATTAAAAATTAATAAAAATAATAAATTTAATAAATAAATAATATATTAACAATTTTAAGTAATATTATATAAATATTTATAAATATTATATTTTTTAATTATAACGTTATATCAAAATTGAATACGTTTTTAGTTATTGGCCTTAATTAAAACTGGTAAGATTTTGTTTTTTATTTTTTAATTAATATCGTAATTATGGTTTAATTTATTACTAATATTATTATCCGATAAATACGGTTTATTTTAAACGTACGATTTTCTAATTTCGACAAAAACTATTATTTTAATTTTTTTAATATATTATTTATAACGTTAAATTACGGATTATTACGTTTTAATAACGCCGGAGATTTCGGTAATAATATAGAATTAAACGAATTATGGGAATATAAATATAATAACGAAAATAAAATTAAAAAACTAAAAATATTTAAAAATAATAAATTTTATATTAATATTATAAATAAAGGAAATTAAATAAACTTTTAATTAAAACTATTTAATACGTTATAAATTACGTATATAAATATAGCCGTTATTATAACGAAAATTACAATTTTAAATCGTAAAAACATATAAATTAAATGCCTGTTTAATATTTAAATTAGTAAAATTATTATTAAATTATTAATTATTAATTTAAACCAAATAACCGTATATAATATGCTTTAATTAAAATAAGGCGTTATTCGGAACGGCCTTATAATTTTTTCCGATATTTATTAAATTTATAACGTAATAATAATCGGTAATTTATATAAATCGGTTTACGATATAAAAATATAACGTTATTATTTTCGATTAAACGAATTTTACCATATACAGAAAATTATCTATATTTTTTATATAATTGAAAATATAATTTTTTCGTATAATATATATAACGTAAAAAATAAACGGTTTTTTAAAATATTTCAATATTATTATTTATCGAAATAAGGAACCGTTTTAATTAATTTAATTATATTTTAAATTAAATAAAAATTATATAAATTTAATAAAAATAAATATCTATTTTATTTTTTTACCGTTAAACGGAAATGATTATATAAAAAATAATTTGTTTATTTATTATTTATAATAAAATTTTATTATTCTTTAAATAATCGTTTTTATCGAATTGAGTTCTAATTATTTTTATATAAACATTTTAAATTTAAAAATTTAAATTAAAATTCGATAATTATTTTATTTTAAATATAATTATTTATAATAAATTACATATAATTCTTTTTATTATTTAAGTTTGTTAAGGTATTCTTTATTATACCTTTTATATTTTTATAAATAATATAATTTTTAATTTACCATTTTTAAATCGTTTTCGTTATTTTAATTTTTTAAAAAATAAATAATTTAATTTTATATTTACTAAATACCTAATAAAATACACATAATATAATTTATTTATAATTACTTATATTTAATTATTTATAATTATAAATTATTTAACTAAATTGTTATTATAAAGTTTTAATCGAAATATTTTATAATATATTTTCTTATATTATTTAATTAATATTTACAATATGTATTTTTACTTTAAAAATAATAATAAATATAATAATATAAAAAAACTATTTATTTATTTAAATTATTATATATATATAAATTTAATTCCCGGACAATATTTCGAAATTATAAAATTTAATAATTCTTTTTATAATTTTTAATAAATATCTATAATTTAATATAATTTCATTTAAATAATTACAGATATTTATAATATTTATCTTATTATTAATACAAATAATAATTTTAATAATAAAACGTACATTATTAAAATAAATTAAAAAATATTATTTAATAATCCGGATATATTAATTATTAAAAACTTTAAATATTTTTAATTCAAATATTAACTTTTAAATATAAAGAAAATAATAATATCGATTTTAAAACAATTAATATTAAAATATTCGATTTCTGTTTTATAACTATATTTAATTAAGTTGTTATTTTAACGAAACTTATTATAATTCGTAATTTCTTTTACAATATTATTAATAATTATTATATATATAAATTAATATATATAAATAAAAAAAGAAAACGTAATTTGCAAATATTATTATATTTAAACCGAAAAGTTTTTAATTTTAATATTAAATATGTTATATTAATAATAATTAAATTATATTATTATTTAATAATACAATTTAATGTAATAATTTGAAATTAATTACTCGATACTTAGTATTAAAAATAATATAATTATATTATTAAATAATTATATGGTTAAATATTTTTAAATAAATTTTTTTATATCCGTAAATATTAAAATAAAAATTTATTTTTTATTTTCTTAATTTAATCAATATTACGATTTAAATAATAATTAAATCGGTTATTAACGAAAGAATTTCAATAATTAAAAAATATTAAAATTTATGTTCATAACGAAAAAAATATTAGGTTTTCCGAAAACCAAATTATATATTATATTAATTTATTTTTCCCGTAAAATATTACAATATTTCTTAAATATAATGCTTAATACAAAACGAATAAATTAATAATATAACATTTTTATAAAATTATTAATTATATATATAATAATAATATATAAATTAATTATATTTATATCGGTAAAAAAAATTAATAAAAATATTAAATAAACTTAAATATTTTTTTTTAAAAAATTAAATATTCGAAAATTTAAAACATTTACCTTAAATTTTTAAATATATTATCCGTATTTCGTTAATTAAAAAATATATATCAGAATTTATTATAAATAATTTTAAAATATATATATTATTATTTGAATTTATAAAATTATATTATTATTATATTAACTTAAAAAAATAAAAAATTATAATATATATTAATCGGAATTTTAAGTTAGTTTTTTATTATAATAATTTTGATTTTGTATTATTTAAAATTATTATTATATTAAAAAAATAAAATTTTGAATTTTATATTAAATTATATAAGTTAAAATATTAAAAGCTTTATAATTAATATATATTATCAAAATTAATATTAATAATTTTTGCGAATTTATATAAAAACTTATTAAATGGAACGAAAAAATTATAATTTGTTATTAGGTTTTATTTTGGAGTTTTGTTATTTTTGTAGGTATTATTCTTAAAGGAGTTTAGCTGATATATTAGATCTCTGACAGATATTTCCTGATCAAACGCTATAGCTATGGCTATGGCTGCTGCGCCGTAGGCGCAGCCATAACCTCCAAAATGGGGTCCTGATCAAGATGAGGTAACGGATACCCACCAAATCAGATGGGTAGTGGATGGGTAGTGGATGGGTACCCATCAGGACCCATGGGTCTTCGTGGGTCACCCACGGGTACCCATTCCCTCACCCTAGCTCCGAGGACGAGTGCTTTGGGGAGAGAGAGCGGAAATATGTCAAGGACAACGGCGGGTGGTATCGGCGCCTCAAATAGTACGCGATTTTTTGGCCATATGTCTGGCCCGCCCGCAATTTCAAATTTCAGCTATACTTGTGGATCCTGGCCATTAGCACCCTGGCCGAGAGAGCCTTCAATGTCCTGTATCCCCGGCAACTCGGAGTTGTCATCGACAAAGTTTACGATGATCTGATGACCGGCGTAGTACCTTGGAAAGGGGTTCTGTTGTGGATCTTTCTAGGAATTCGGAGTTGTTCAACTCCGGAAAAGTGGGTTTATCCCTATTCGAGATGGCGAAGATGGCAAAAGAATTCGTAAAACTTCCAAAAGTTTTCCAAAGTCTTCCAAAAGCTTTCCATTTGATTAATAATGGAAAATACTGATTGATAATGGAATGATAAAGCTTAATAAGCCATTTTTCATATATATATATAGTCCTGAATTTTTCCAGCTATTATTGGGCTTTTATAGAAAAAATAAAAATAACTTTATTTTCTGTAACATACCTTAAGTCTTCCCTGAACGTTTTCCCATACAAATCTTTGCAAGGTAGCCTTACTTTTTGTCTTAATTCTTAGAGGTTATGAGCCCCGGATGCGAATAATTTCTTACGACATTAACAATAATAATATTCCTCTATATCTTACCTAAACCTTAACCGATTTACACCATTTCTTCACGTTGAAAACCGTTAAAATTACCTTTTTCTGTTATTAAATTTTTAGTTTTATTGGATTATTCTTTTATACTTATTTCGAAAAGTTTATATAATTTTTCGTTTTTAATAATTATAAGAATTTTTAATAAGCCTTTCTTACTTAAAAATATTACTAATATAAAATTATAATCTATTTAAATTAAAATTACGCTTATACGCAAAAACCTTAATTACGTTATAATAACGGGTATAAAGGAAAATTTATCTTAATTTAATAATAATAAAATTTTGGTTATTATATAGTTATTATACGAAAACGGACTTTTACATTATATAAAGGTTATAATTAATTACAAAAAAATCTAAGATATTTTTATGGCCAATATAGGCCTAAAAGATTTATAATTAAATTCTTTATATTAAAACAATTTTTTAACTTTATATATAATAATAATAAATTCATAGAAAAATACTTTAATAAAGTTAAGTTGTTAATTAACGAATTAAAATTAAAAAAATTTAAAGTTGCCCGATAAGGTAATTATAATTTAGGTTTTAAATTTATTATTAAACGATTTCGAAATTTTCATCCAGAATATAACTTAATCTTTTCGAAAAGACTTTAAGTCTTATATTTTTGAAATATTTTTTTTCGTTGATTAATAAAGCAAAAGGTTAAAAAAAGGTTAATTATTAGCCTTAAAAAGGACTAAAAATAACTGGAAGAAAAAGAATAATAATAAACATTATTCTTATTGCAAAATCCTAGGTTATATAAATATGGATTATTATTTTTTTTATTTTAATAAAGCTTTTTCGGGCTGAAAAATCCTATTAATAAAATAAAAAAAATCAGACTTTAAAAAGTAACAAAGGAAACCAGAAATAAAAAAAAGGATAAATTAACTTTTATTTTTTTAAAATAGAAAAAAAAGGTTAACGAAATTATCTTTATAAATTAATTAATCGATACTAATAATATAAATTAATAAATTAATATAATTAAAAAACGGTTTTCAAAGTTATTAATTTAAATAAAAAACGTTTAAATATAGCTTTAAACGATTTCGAAAACCTAATTATTTCCACTTAAAAACCTTATATTTCTTATTTAACCCCTAAAAGTGATACGGATATAAATATGGAAAAATTTAAGCTTAATGTAAATTACCTTAATAACCTTATATATAACTTTTTAAATATAATTAACGAATAATTAATTTATTTAATATTAAAAAAACAATAATTAAAATATTATATATTTTATAGCCGATAATAATATTATAATTTATATAATAATTAAGAAAATTTTTCTTTTTAATTTAAAACGTATAAATCAAATTAGTAAATAAGATAATATTAATATTTTTTAAATAAAAAAGGTTGGCGATTTAAAATTTAAATATATAAATTTAGCTTAAAGTTATATTATTAAAAATATTTATTATATATTCGAATTAAGGATTAAGTTTTTATTTATAAATTGATTAAAGGGTATTTATGTTTTAATAAATAAAAATATAAGCATAAAACTTTTTAATAAAGTTATGCGTTAATTAATAATTAAAGGATATCAAAAAAAGTAAATTATAACATATATTATTCGAAATTAAATATAATACAAAAAATTAAGGTATTATAATAATTATAAACAATAAAATTATAAAAAATAACCAGTTAATAATTTGGCATAACCGATTAAGTTATGTATCTTTACAATTTTTAAATAAATTCCTAATTAAAAATTACATAAAAGTTCTTAAATAAGATTTAATATATTTTAATAATTAAAAATATAAAATATGTTTTTAAGTTAAAAATAACCAAAATATAAATAATATATTATCAAATAATAATAAGGAATATATTATAAATAAAAGAATTTATAATAATATAGTTAATTTTTTACCAAATACCTATAATAAATATAAATATTATATAATTTTCCTTAATAAATCAAATAAATACTTTAAAATTAAATTATTAATTTTTAAATTAAAAGTTTTAAAGGTTTTTAATAGTTTTAAATTTTAAATTAAAAATTAAACGGGGTATAAAGTTAAAAAAGTTTTTAATAATAACGGGATTAAATATATAAATAATTATTTTAAAATATATCTTAATAAATACGATATATTGCATAATATAATTTCCGAATATATTAAAAAATCGAATAATTTAATCGAACAAATAAATTTTATTTTATTAAATAAAATTAAAATATTCCTTATAAAATTTGGATTACTTTAATATTTATGGAATAAAACTTTATTAGCCGCAATATATATATATAATTATATACCTTATAAATCTCTAAAATATAAAATACTTTTTGAAATATATTACGCTTATAAACCGTATATAAATTATATATATATATAAGGATTTATAATTTATTATAATATTAATAAATATATATATAAATTAAGATCCTGTCCGAATAAAAAGGTTATTATAGGTTATAATATTTAAAATAATTATTATAAAATCTGAAATTTAAATAATAAAAAACTTATATGGTTTCGAAACGTCCATATATTCGAAAATCGCTTAATAATTAACATAGCCGATAAAAGGGCTAAAATACCTTTTAATAATATTAGTTTTTCTAATAACGATTATAACTTTAAAAAAATTACAAAAGTTATAAAACCTTTTAAAATTTCAAAGGTTAATAATATAATTAAAGAAAATTATTTTCTAAAGTTTTAATATAACCTAAATTACCTTTATAACTAAAATAAAGGGATAATTAATCAGAATTAATTAATATTAATTATTAATTAATAGTTTTGTATTATAAATATTAATATAATAATTAATTTAATTATTAATTTTCATTAGAAAAGTATTTAAAATTTAAAAAGAAAATATAATATTAAAGTAATTATAACAATTAATAATAAAGGTAATAATTTAGTTAATATATTAACTTTTATAACAGTTACATAATTATTTTCAAAAGTTAATAAAATTTTCATTAATAATATATTTATTAATAATAATAATAAAAATAAAAAATAAGGAATAAATAATAATAATAATAAGCTAATCGAAAATTGTTTACGTATAAATATAAATAACTTATTATATATAATTAAAAATACGTTATTAACAAATTAAATATTAATTTTTAATAAAAGAAATAAAATTAATTTCGTATTAATAATTTTAAAAATAAAATTTAATACGTTTAAATAAATTATATTAAATATTAATAAAAATTCTTAATTAATAACTTATTAGGTTAAAATTAAAGAAATAAAACGTTAAAATAGGTATATTATAACCGATTTATCTTTAGGTAAAAAGATTATAAAGATCCGTTAATTATTTAAATTTAAACTTATAACAGATATAAATGTTATTAAATTTAACTATGTAATTAATAAAAAAAAGTTAAAAAAGTTAAAGCCAAATTTATCGTATAAGGCTTTAATTAATAATTTGGTATAAATTATTTAAAAATCTTTTTAATAATAATTGTTAATAAAAGTTGGAATATTATATAATTTAACGTATAAAACGTTTTCGTTTATTTTAATATAAATAAAAAGATATATATTAACTTATTAAAAGGTGTTTATTTAAAAATTATAAATTAAAATAAGGTAACTAAATTAAATAAAGTTTTATACGGTTTAAAGCAATTATTTAAATTATAGTTTTAATATTTTATTAATATACTAAAGAAATATGGATTTATAACTTTTCCATATAACAAAAATATATTTATAACTAAAAAATCTAATATAATAATAATTTGTTATACGGATAATATATTAATAATAAACCTATTTATTAAAATTATCGATATATTCGAAAACCAATTATCGAAAAATATAAAATTAAACCGTATAAGTCCAGTAATTATTTATTTAAATAATAAAATTAATATAAAATAGGATAATAACACGATAAAAATATGTTAAATAAAATATATTAAAAGGTTTTTAAAGAAATATAATATTAAAAATAACCTTAATATAAAACTAAGAAATACTTTTTTAATTTCGGGTATTAAATTAGCTAAAAATAAATTTAAAATTTTAAATAAAAATATTAACAAATATTAAAAGCAAATCGGCTTTTTATTATATTTAATTTTAAAAATTAAACCTGATATAATTTTTGCAATTTATATATATGTTAAATTTATATTAAAGCCTAATATATAACATTTTAAAAAATTAAATAATATATAGGGATATTTATTAAAATTTCCTAATAAAAGCTTAATATATAATTATAACGGAAATTTTGAATTAAAGATATATTCCGATTTAAATTAGGGTAACGATATAAATAACCGAAAATTAATATCCGGCTATATAATTTGCCTAAAAAATATACGGTTTAATAATTTTATTAATTGGTTTTTATAATTTTAAAAAATAATAGCTTTAAGTATTTATAAAGCCGAATATATGGTTTTAAGAAAAGCTGTTAAAAAAGTTATATATTTAAGTAATATATTTTATTATTTAAATAATTATTTTAACTTAGGATATATAATTAAGCTTTAGGAATTTTTATTAATAACGAAATTATTAAAAAATTAATAAAAATTCCTGAATTCCATAAAAAAGTAAAACATATTAATATATAATATAACTTTATTAAAAAAGCTATAATTAATAAAAAATAATTATATATTACATATATATTAAAAAATAACTTATTAATATATTAATATAGTTTTTGGATAAAGGCATATAAAATAACCTTATAATAAAGCTTAATATTATTAATATATAACAATATATAAAATAAATATTTTACCTTAAATGTTTTATTACTTAATAATAATAAATAACGATAATAAATGGACGTAAATATTATATATGGAACCACTTATACTTTTTTATAAAGGTAAATATAAATATATATATCGAACTACCTATATACTTTTATAAAATGGATATAAATATTATATATCGAATTACTTTCCATTTTTATCTTATAAGCTATATATATTTTTTAAATAAATATATATATATACCTTAAAGGGGGCTCTAGGAATTCGGAATTGTTCAACTCCGGAAAAGTGGGTTTATCCCTATTCGAGATGGCGAAAATGGCAAAAGAATTCGTAAAACTTCTAAAAGTTTTCCAAAGTCTTCCAAAAGCTTTCCATTTGATTAATAATGGAAAATACTGATTGATAATGGAATAATAAAGCTTAATAAGCCATTCTTCACATATATATATAGTCCTGAATTTCCCCAGCTGTTATTGGGCTTTCATAGAAAAAATAAAAATAACTCTATCTTCTGTGACACACCTTGAGTCTTCCCTGAACGTTTTCCCATACAAATCTTTGCAGGGTAGCCTCACCTTCTGTCTCAATTCTTAGAATCTTATATGCAACGCTAGTATCACACTCCCGCGGCCTGCCCGCTCTAGTGGAAGTCCTGGAGAGCCGGCTTAGCAATTGGTCGCGGTTCCAACTGAGTGTTGCGGCTTTTGACCATGTCATGAGTCTCCCAATGGGGTTCCACGACAGCAAGGATTCCGGCGAGGTTATCAAGGCCGTGGAACAGGCAGGCGCGCTCGCGTCGATTCTGAAGACTATCCTGCTTGAGACACTGCCTTTCGTGCTCGACATGGTGGTTGCCTGCTGGTATGTCACCTATCTGCTAGACGCCTACGCAGCCGTCATCGTTATCTTCGTTGGTGTGTCTTTCAGCTTCGTGACATATTACATCACGATTGTCATGATGAAGGCGCGGCGAGGAGTTGCTACGCAAGGCCGAGCTGAAAGCAGGAAACTCTACGAAATGGTTAGCAACTGGGCGACAGTCGTATTCTTCAACCGGGCCAAGTACGAGAGATTTAGTCTGGCCCAGACTGTCGAAAGGTCCGTCAAGCCCAGCCAATGGGACACCGATATTTCCAATATCATGTTTGCATGCCAGGAAATATGTGAAATCCTTGGGCGTTTGATGATATCAGTCCTCGCTGCTTTCCGCATTGTGCGAGGGTACATGCCAGTGGGAAACTTCGTCGCTCTGGAATCTTACTGGGACACTATCACCACCCCCTTATGGATGCTAGGCCACAGCAATCGGCAAATCTCGTCGGATTTGGTTGATGCCGAGAGATTACTTCAACTGTTTAAAACCAAATCGGATGTGATAGATGCACCTGGAGCCCGTCCAGTTCGGATTCCTGCCGGCCATGTCGAATTTTCTGATGTTTCCTTTGGCTACGATAAATCGAATCCTACGATTGATGCGATTTCGTTTGTTGCGCAGCCGGGCCAGACAGTCGCCCTTGTTGGGGAAACAGGTAGTGGAAAGTCATCTATTTTGAAGCTATTGATGAGATTCTACGACGTTCAAAAGGGATGCATCAAAATCAACGGTCAGGATATCCGAGACGTAACACTAGATTCAGTGAGAGAGGCGTTTGGATTCGTTCCTCAAGCTGCCTCATTGTTCAACACTTCGACATTGGACAATGTAAAATATGGACGGCTCGACGCGACAGATCAAAAAGTGCATAATGCTTGCAAAGCCGCGGCGATACACGACAAGATCCTGACTTTTCCGCATGGTTATCATACGAAAGTGGGCGAGCACGGCATCAGGCTGTCCGGCGGCGAGCTACAGCGACTTGCTATAGCACGGGTAATCCTGAAGAACCGCAGACTTGTGCTCCTGGACGAAGCGACGTCAGCATTGGATACCGAGACAGAGAGCAAGATCCAAAATGCGTTGAGGCAGTTGACCGTAGGTCGCACGACTATAGTCATTGCCCATAGGCTGTCTACCATATCTAGCGCGGACCAAATTCTGGTAATTGACAAAGGAGAAATCGTGGAACGAGGAACTCATGAAGACTTATTGAAGTTGGAAGGGAAGTACATGACACACTGGAACAGGCAGTCACAGTCACATACTTGATTTACTCCCAATCGTACAATGCTTAGGCAGGGAATCGCGGCGGAGAGAAGGGTATGGGGTGTGGTTGATTGAATTGGGATAGCTGATGATGAAGTGGCAGGTATCACGAGAGTGTCGAAGAAGATATTGTTTCCGAGCTGACACACTCGTCGTCGTTGTCATCGATGAAGAGGACGTACTCAATCATGTTAGAAGAGGCCATCAACCCAGATATCAATGGCAGAGTATAGGGGCTATCTATCTTGGCGTTTGTGCTTGGAGACATCGGCATGGGCCGGTTTCCGTAGCTTGGTATTCAGGAGATATTCCAGGGACAGAGACTCACACATATCTCATCTCGACCCGCTAACCCCTCCTCCGTCATCATCAGCGCCAAGGGCGAGCCGCAGAAGCACCGAGTGCACCGCGTTGTTTCATTCGGCCTCGCCCTCGGGGTCCTGATCGCAACGCCGTGATCGTCTATTAATGCCTCGGATGGCATTTAATTGGGCTAGCAGCGCGCTACGGCTTGAGGCGTCGCGCTTATCGAGATGGAAGCCTCGGAGACGCAGTCTAGAGTCAATGGTGACCAGGGCTAGTAGCGGATCGGGTTTTCCATCACTTCCTTAAACGGGCTCGTTGCTGGCGTATCTTATTAATCCTTCGTAATTCGCCGACGAAGAGATCAACGACCTATGTAACTAACCATACCTGCAATCGCCAGCCGGATACATCCCCGGTACCGTTGGCTCCGCCGTTTGCTTCGCGCTCGAGTTCCTCACGCTTGGCGGCCTGGCGTGCCGTGCTCACGCTGCGCAACAGGCAGCGTGATGAGGAGCTCAGCGCTGAGTGGCTCATGGAGGAGGACCGCGTTCATGCGGGGCGGGGAGCTCGGGCAGCGGGCCTATACCGATATCGAGAATCCCTACAAGAGTCCCCCAATCTCCCATCTCCCCGAAAGAGGTGCTCGGGTATTTTCTTTCGTCTGTGCGCGGTAGTTGACTGCTGGGAGACGAGGAGAGTCTGAGAAAGTTAAGTGACTGATCCTGGTTATGGCGCAGTTCCGATGTACGATGTACTGGGATAAGTGAGACACAGAGGTACGAATGTGGTATTAGGGGCTGCCGGACCGAACGGTGGCTACTAGACGAGGTCGCGATACTACCTAGCACTGGTAGGTCAGCTAGGTCGCTGTTGTGAAGCTGTGGGAGATGTCGTGGTTGGTTAAGGCGTCTTGAGCTTTAAAGACAGTACACAGGATCGCAAGCTCCAGCAATCAGGATCTTGGAACGAAGTTCCAAGTTTGCATGTCCCAGCCAGCACGAGCTGAACGGATACGTACTATCGATCTACTTCACAGTCCCGGTCTCGGCCTACACGTGGTATCAGACTCTGCTTCATCTCGGTAGATATCCACCGCATGGAGACGCAGCCCAGCGGCGCAGCTGACAGTAGACAATAGCTCCGACACTGCGACTCACTCAAAAGATAGTCTTCTCTTCCCAGAGCCGCATTGGACGCGACCGGAAAACAGGCCGGCTGCGCCGCCATACACCGTTTGGGATTAACGGCTCCTCCCGAGCCCAGGTGTGCTTTATGTGACGGCCTCGGCAACGGCCCACGTCACTGGTCATGCACGCGGCACTGGTGGAGCATGGAGTTGGGGCGTATGAATTCAATTGTTGCTAATGCGATATTGAAGACCATTGTTTAATATACGAATTGAATTCCGGAGCGCCCCCCCCCCCCCCCCGGGGGGGGGGGGG